>JAODAL010004693.1:0-152956 GCA_025379985.1 Phyllomedusa bahiana | reverse complement strand
CTGTTTTTTAAATTAAAATTCAAAGGTTAATTAAGGTGTTTCTGCTTTGTTAGTCAGTAAAATACACGTAGTTTTAACACGCCACATACCAGTTAATTTTTGGTTGCTCATTTCTTTTGTGCAATTTATTTCCAAGGGTTAATTAAGCATGTTTCTGCTGTTGTAGTCAGTAAAATACATGTCGTTTTAACACGCCACATACCAGTTAATTTTTGGTTGCTCATTTCTATTGTGCAATTTATATCCAAGGGTTAAAATAAGCGTGTTTCTGCTGTTGTAGTCAGTAAAAGAAACAGTGTTTTTCAACGCCAAAGAAGAAATTTTTTCCTGTAGAATAAATTATATCCGAAGGTTAATTAATTGTGTTACTGCTTTGTTAGTCAGTAAAATACGCAGCTCCATCTGCATATTTAAGCATGGCACAATGTTCTACAGCACCCTACAGGCTCTGTGCATCCAGGAAATAGCTGTTTTTTAACGCGATTTGTCCCAAAGTAATTCGGACCAAAACGGATTTTGTCGGAAAATTTGGCGAAGTCGGCGAACCGAATTTTTAAAAAATTCGTCCATCTCTAGTCATAAAGTATATACGGGGCACGTGGTGAGTCTTAGAAGGGAAGGAGCGCTATTTGGCTTTGGGAGTGCAAAATAAGCTGGATTGGTTAGAGAACCTCATGTTGCATTAGTTAAGCCCGCCAAGTTCCAGAACAGAAAAAAAAGAACAAAAGTGACCCCATGTTGGAAACTACACCCCTCAATGAATTCATCTATAGCTATAGTGTGCATTTTGACCCCACAGGCTTTTCACAGAAATTTTTGGAATCAGGTTGTAAAAATGAAAAATTAAAATTTTCCCAGAAAATTGCACTATTATATCTCAAACTTTTAATTTTCACAAAAAAAGGAGGAGAAAAAGCACCCTAAATCCTGTTGCCAAATTTCTTCTGAGTAAGGCAATACCCCATCTGTGGTCATAAAGGAAATAGGGGGCACGTGGTGAGTCTTGTCTCCAATAACCCATTATGGGCCATTTTCGGCCACATAGACGCTCGGGTGGCAACCTGTGCATCGGGTAATAGGAAACTCTTGTACATGATCTCGGCGGCATGGATTAAAACCATTTTGAATACGTGGCTACAGAACTCCTCCCTCCCACCATTCAAGATGTTCCTGGAAAAACTTTCATATATAATGAAGATGGACTAGGTGGAGGCCTCGCTAAAAAAAAGTAAGCACTACTCAAAAATTCTTTATAACATTACTACCTGAAAGAATTCAAGATGCCATAAAAGATTGCTTCAGTCTCACGACATGCTATCAACAACAGATTCTGCAGGGGGATCCACCTATATAGACACATATTAGAAGAACCATAGGATGAGATCTGGTGCAATTGGCACATATGAGAAATGTCGGAAACGATCCTCGTATAATTGAATTACTGATAAAAGACTGGGTTAATGTGCTCAGTATGTTGGTTCGTTTAATTAATGATTATAGTTAAAGATATGTTTACTCAACAGCTGATGAGAATGGTAGACATTATCAGGCATAACCCAGATATGCCGTTAGCAGCCGTTAGCAGGTATAGCCCGGATTTGCCAATGCTCTCAACCTGCCTATTGGGGGGAATGTTGAAAATCTCAACCTGCAGGATTAGTCGAATGATTTGTGAGAGCTCACTGACGCAAACGTCAGAAATTCTTATAAACTCGACGTATATGATAAGAGCCGGAATGGACGACATAAAATGCAACATGCCATCATGTTTGGGTTTTGCTTTTATTCTTTATTACTTTTGTTAATGTTTAAAAAGGAAAAGCGCTCCAAGTAACTTAAGTTGTAATACTCACTAATGGATGTAATCATCATGATTGTGTTGAAATATCTTGTTATATAATGTTCTTGCTTATGACTTGAAGTGCTTAATAAATAAATTTAATCTCTTTAATCCAGTTTTGGCCTTCTTGACATTGCACCATTTTTAAAATCTTTCATGTGTCACTTTATGTAAGAATAACTTTTTATTGCTTTTACCTATCCATGTGATTGTGATATTGTGCTTTAAGTTAATGTTGTTCTTTCAATTCCTGGGCTGTCTGGTAGGAGACAGGCAGTGGCGCTGAGCGTCGCTGCTGCACTGATTACAGACAGGAGGAGTTCACTTTCATAAAAAAGAATGTATCAGGGTCTTGTTTTAATAAGTAAAAAAAAAAAAGAATTTGAGACAGATTCCCTTTAAAGAGAATTGGTCCGAATACGCCTCTGGTACCTCATTAGGAACATGGATCCAATCGGAGTATATACCAAAAATCTCCATCTTTTCTTTTCTATCCCTGAGCCAGTTACTTGTCAACTTGCAAACATTTTTCACCAATCCCAGCATTTTGACCCCAATCCTAGCTTTCTCAATTAACTTTCCAACTTTCTATGTGGCACAGTATCAAATGCTTTAGAAAAATCAAGAAATGATATCCAATGCCTCACCTCAATCCAGTCTAGAATTCAACTCTGATGAACTGATGAGATAAGTTTGATAGGACTGATTCTTCGTAAACCCATGCTGAAATGAAATTATACATTTATTTTCAATGAGATATTCAGGATAGCATTTCTTCGAAATCCTTTAATCAATTAACATACAACAGAGGTTAAACTTGCAGGCCTATAGTTTCCAAGCTCACTTTTTGAATATTAGCACCACATTTGATATGTGCCAATCCTTTGAAACATACCCCGTTACTATGCAGTCCAAAAATATTAAAAATAGGGGTCTGTCTATCACTTTACTTATTTACCGTAGTACAAAGAGGTTTATATTATCAGGACATAGTGATTTGTCCATTTGTATTTTCTTATCTTGGAACTGCACTTCCTGGGTAAGACAGTAGACATTTAAGGTAGAGTTTATTTCATCCCTCTGCCCATCAACAAGAATGTCATTCTCTTCTGCAAATACATTTGAGATTTGCTTTTTCCTCCTCAGCCCCTATGATACCTCCCTCATTACTTTTCAAGGAGCCAACATTTTCAGTTTTAATCTTTTTACTATTTATATAGTTTAGATATTTTTTAATGTTCGTTTTACTCTCTTTAGCAATATGCCTTTCTGTATTCAGATTTGCTGTCTTTTTTTTTTGTTACTTTTTTTATATAAGCTTTTTAGTGCTTTTTCAATATCTGTGTTAGTAGTAGTGTTCAGTGCGTTCTTTTTGTTTATATTGCCTCTCTTACATCTTTGTTGATCCACATTTGTTTTTTTTTCCTGTTTCTAAATATTTCTCTTCCATAAGCACAGAGAGTGCTTAAAATGTTTATCAAAACCTCCTATTATCTAAACTGCTCTTTTTAAATATCTTATCGCAGTCAACGTGGTTAAGGGCCTGTCTAGGCAGATTGAAATTAGCCTTCCTGAAGTTCAGTGTTTTTGTGGTTCCTCCACAAAAAAAACTCAATTGAAAGATAAGTGGAAATGTATTATATTGTTGTCACTATTTCCTAGTTGTCCCCCAACCTGAACCTTTGCTACTCTGTCAGGTCTGTTAGTCAATATTAAGTCCAATAGGGGCTTCCTTCTAGTTGGCTTCTGTACCAGTTATAAAACCTGTTAATGGGATCCAAAGGTATCAGTTTCAGTTTATTTCAGTTTATATCTGGGTATTTGAAGTTGCCCTTGAGAACTATCTCCTTGTGATTAGTTGCCGTATCGTTTTGTCTGAGGCGTACATCTTCCAGTGATTCTATTATATTTGGTGGCCTATAACAGACCCCTAATACAATTTTATTTTTGTCATTATTGTCATGTATATCTACCCATAATGGTTCCACATGTTAATTTTCTGCAACTATACTGTATATTCCCGCAGTGTTGACTTTAGACTGGATTTTACATACAGACATATCCCTCTCCACTCCTCCCTTTTTTAATGTTCTTTTCTAAACCAATTCGTGGTTTCAACACTCCTCTAACTTCTTAGCCATATACTCCCCTAATGCAACTGCACCCTCCCCATTTAGGTGCAGTCCATCCCTACCATAGAGCCCATAGCCAAAAGAGAAATAAGCCCAGTTCACCAAAAACCCAAACTCTTCTTCCTACACCAATTTATGAGCCTTTTATTCTTCTCCTGCTGCCTCTCTGACATGGCACAGGTAGTATTTTCAAAAATACTTCTTTTGAGGTCCTTGCCTAAAGCTTTTGACCTAAGCCCCTGAAAATATTTTTAAGGACGCTCCACTCTACACAGTCCATCTAGCTTTGTCATTGTTGTCAATGTGCAAAATGACAGATGGATTCTCACCATCCCAACCCACTAATCCAGTCATCCTCAAACTGCGGCCCTCAAGCTGTTGGGAAACTAAAACTCACATCATGCATTTATATAACCTATAACAGCGGGCATAATGGGAGTTTTAGTTTCCCAACAGCTTTAGGGCCGCAGTTTGAGGAAGCCTGCACTAATCTGTCAACCTGATCAGCGATATGTTGAGCTTGAACCTCAGAAAGACAACATACTGTTTGACTATCCTTGTCTTTGTGACACATTTCTCTGTCGGTTCCTTTAATAATTGAGTTCATGGAACAACACCTTGAAAGAAGTTGCTGCTGTGCGGGGGGAAGAAAAAAATTGCAGCCTCTAACTGTGTTTGCGACCACCCCTATTAACATGCTATTGGACCTATACTTTGATTTCCAAACTGTTATTTTTCTTCGAAGCTAGTTATCTCTAAAGTTTTCAAAATTTTGTCACTTATAAATAGGCATATTATGTTAATGACAACCTGCCTCTAGAATAAGGTGACCAGAATTTTTGAGAGCGAAAGAGAGATGCATACCACCCCCAAAAAGTTGCATACATGACACTTTATATCAAGTCTTGCCCCCTTCACAAATTGTCACGGTCACTATACCCAACTGTGTAATGGCCCTGGAGAAAGCTCATTGAGGGGTTTGGCATCACCAAGCTTTCCTGGACATTGGCTATTCAGCATACAGGAGAGCTGGAAGATACTGTTAAACTGTGCTTGAGCCTAAACCATTACACTACTACCAATATTTCCAGCATATAGTGACCATATAATGGTAGATACCAGTGTGCACAAGCTCTGCAGACTGTATATTTCATCCATACAGTGACAATATAGTGGTAGATACCAGTGTACACAGACTGTGCAGACTGTATATTACCTCCATACGGTGACAATATAGTGGTAGATATCAGTGTACACAGGCTCTGCAGACATTTAAGTGATTACAGTGCATCTTGTACAGACCTCCTTGATGACTACTCCTGGCCACGACTCATCTCTGCAGAATTTACCACATAAACATCTTAAAATTCTAGTTTTTCCAGCACTTCCCTACCTTTGCCTCCTCTGTACAAACACCCCTCCCCCACTCCAACCCTTCCTCTTTCACTGTAAACATATTCACCACCAGTCTTCATAAAGCCCCGAAAAATAAAGGATTACCTGATCAGAGGACCTCGCTTGTCTGTGCATTACAGAGATGGCCATTGACCTTCAGTCGCTCCATGCCTTGTCATTTCTAGACTGAATTGCACACACTATAACCACATATCACCAACACATACTGACTGAATAATACTGCCACACCATGACCAGATATCAGCAGCACATAGTGACTGAATAATAACGCCACACCATGACCAGATATCACCACCACATAGTGACTGAATAATTTCTCCACACCATTACCACATATCACCACCACACAGTGAATGAATAATTTCTCCACATCATGACCATGTATCACCACTACTTAGTGACTGAATAATATCACAACCCGGGGCTACAAAATGCCAGCTGCTCAGGGTCAGACAATGCATTTCCAGGCTTTGTCCTCTCACACAACCTTAGTAACACTGACAGTAACTAGTATGACTGTGTTTCCCTGTCACAGCTATCAGGAGGCTTCCTGAAGTGATAGCAATAAATCTAATTGGTTGCTATGGGAAACAGCAATGTGTTGTTTTTTTTTAATCTCCCCTAGTTTTATGAATTAACTTTGTGTCAGGCTGGCGCAAAGTCACAGTAAGAGGCTGCACAGGTGATGGGAGTACCCGGGGTTAGACGCACTTACCTGGTTACTGCTGCTGTGGTACTCGGCCTCCGCGGGTGCTGCTATGGAGCTTGGACATGTCACTCTCGAGTGCGGTGTGGATAAATAAATGGAGGAGATGATGTGCGGTTCACACTGTACATGGGAGCATGGTTGCCCTTTGCCGGGAGCTGTGTCTAAGAGCTTAGAGCTAAGGAGTCCCTGCCCCCTAATCACACTGCTGAACAGGGGCGCGTAGCACAGGGGCGCGGTTGAATACAGAGCATGGAGTGTACCACAGCTGACTCTGATAGGCAGCCGTAATCAGACGTGCCTGATCAGAGACTGTCTGAGGGATGAAAGTGGGACATTAAGGCCATGTTCACACGGCTTATTCTGGGACGTAATTCAGTCCGTAATTACGCGCCGAAGTGCGCCAATTACGGGCCAAATCCGTCCCAGTAACTACGGTATATAAAATGATATACTCCAGCTTGCTTAGAAGTAGCATTAAGCAGATGATCCGCAGCTTATACTTTTAAAATAATTTTTTTTATAAATATTCCATTAAAAATGTGATAATACAGGGTAGGAGAGTTGTAATACAGCACCAGTGCTACAGATTGCACGACGCGTTTCGACTAATACATAGTCTTAATCATTGTGCCCAAGCAAGCTGGAGTATATAATTTTATGCCTGTTTCCTGCTGCTCTCCCGAGCTGAAGCTGACTGGGAGTTGACCGTGCTCTGTAAGCCGTTAAACAAGGTACTATTAATCTCATATATCAGTGAGCTGACAAGTGACTGTTTTCACATGCGCAGTAACTACGGTACTGCACAGTTCTCATAGAGAACTATGCATTACGTCTCCTCTCCGTGCTCGGCGAATACGCCGAGGGGGGAGATAATTGACAGGTCACTTTCTAGCAGGGTATACGCGCCGCTAGCAATGACTGTCTATGGCCGGCGAAGTGCCGGCCCCACGCTCGCTCAACCGCTCCCGCCCCCGGCCACACGGCGTAATTGCGGGGCGGAATTACGCCCCGCAGTTAATCCGTGTGAACATGGCCTAAGCGTCCTGTACTGTATGGGCAGTGTGACACGCAGGTCAAAGGCGGGACTGTCCCACCTAAATCAGGATGTCTGGTCACTTTACTCTAGAAGATAATGCTAGTCTTTAGTGGGGGGCTTCTAAGGCACATTTACAGAGTTCTATCATGGTCTTTTTTTAGTTTAACTGTATTTTTATTAACAATTTTGCAAAGATCATACAAATAGAGATCAATGTTCAATTCAAATAACATGGAATCAATCAGAATAATAAATGGTACAGAAGTGGAAATGTGATTCAATCGTAAGTGTGGTTATTACAGATAGGGCTTGTTCACACAGAGTTTTCACTCCGTTTTACAAGTGCTTTGTAGATCCGTCTTGGGGGCCAACAGAGCAGACCCCAAGACGGATCTAACAATTATTAGTGACTTTATCAATGCTCGCTATTAGGAAGACGCAGTGGCGTTCAGATGAGAGATCACCGCTGCATGTTTCAAAAGCGGCGCTCAGGTCTGTCTTGAAAAGAATTGCATGTCAATTCTTTTCAAGACGGACCCGAGCAGCTCTTTTGAAACACGCAGCGGCGATCTCTCATCTGAACGCTGCTGCATCTTCCTAATAGCAAGCAGTGATAATCTCACTGCTAATTCTTTAGATCCATCTTGGGGTCTGCTCTGTTGGTCCCCAAGACGGATCTACAAAGCGCTTGTAACACGGAGTGAAAACTCTGTGTGAACAAGCCCATAGACACCTTTATATCATAATAAATACAAACAGTTGTGTGCAAGTAACCAGAAACTAATAAACAATAGATGAGACACATTGGAAAGGAAGAAAAAAAAGGGAGTGAGGGGACATGGCAATAGGAGCGCTCTATAAATCTGTAGTGTACTAATGAACGTCGTATGGTAACAACAGACCTCTACTCGCATATCATGTACGTATTCCATATAGGCCAAATGTATTTAAATAACCCCACCTTATTGTTCAGAAAAGTAGTTAAGTATTCCATTCCTCTAACATTCTTATGGGCTGTCCCCACGGCAAACGTTATTGGTTAATTTTTCAGGTGGTTTTAGAAACCAACTGAAAACTGACGCTCCACCATGGACTTTAATAGAAAATCCATTTAGCAGTCCCCACTGAATTGATTTTCCACCGGACGGTATGAAAAACTTTCTTGATGCGTGAACCCAGGGCAATACAGCGACCCCGAATAACTGCCTTGTGCGCCTCCCACAGTGTCGCTGTAGAGGGCACTGTATTTTCATTCATAGAGAAATATTCTATAATGTGCTTCCGTAAATCTTCACAGTACTCTGGTTTTTTAATTAGGCTCTCATTTAACCGCCAGTGACACCTTCAGCCACCAGAGTGCCCTAGATCCAGCACAAGAGTCACAGGAGCATGATCAGACCACGTAATTGACCCTGTTTCTGCTTTTACCATATTGCACAGTGCTAAAATATTTCTGAAAATGTAGTCTATTCGTGTATGTGACCCATGGGGTGATGAGAAGAAAGAGTAAGTCTTGTCCCTAGGATGTTTCACTCTCCATAAATCAAATAAAGCATGAGTACGAATTAGTTTACGGAATTCCGTAGCAAGACCCTTCTGAGATTGGGACAAAGGTGTAGCCTTAAGTTGCAATCTGTCCATTGAATCTGAAAAAGATACATTAAAGTCACCACCAACTAGCATCAGAGCTGGGCGCAGATGGGAAACCTTAGTTAGTACCCGCCTAAGGAATTTAATCTGAGAGTAATTAGGAGCATGTAAATTGCACAGGACTATTTGGGAGCCCTGAATTGAACCCAGCAAAATTATAAACCTATCATTCTCATCTAGAGTGACATCTTAAACCTGAATGGGGCAATTTTGTGCTAACAATATAGCGACACCTGCTTTTTTCTTAGTTTATAATTTGTAAGGCCAAATAAAGACAAGACGTCCATCCAGTTCAGCCTGTTGTGCTAAAGTGTTCTAAAGTGTTGATCCAGAGAAAGGCAAAAAACTCCAATGAGGCAGGAGCCAATTGTCCTCATTTTAGGGAAAAAATTCCTTCCCGACTGCAGTCTGGGAATCGGAATAATACCTGGATCAACGGCCCTACTCCAGAATCCTAGTCATTGAATTCACCATGACAATTTCCTCTGGCAGAGAGTTCCACAGTTTCACTTCTCTAACACTAAAGAATCCCGTTCTATGTTTATGTAGAAACTTTCTTTTCTCAAGACGCAGAGGATCTTGAGAGAGATCTCTATATTGACCTTTAATATATTTAAACAAATTTATTATGTCCCCCCGAAACCGTCTTTTCTGTAAACTAAATAACCCAACTCTTGCTAATATTTCTGGGTATTGCAGTCCACCCAGTCCTTTTATGATTTTTGTTGCCCGCCTTTGCACCTGTTCATGCTCTACACTGACTTTCCTTTGCACGGGGGCCCAAAACTGTACACAATATTCAATGTGTGGTCTAACCAGTGACTTATATGATGGGAGAATAATGTTTTCATCATGTGCATCTATGCCCCTTTTAATACAGCCCATAATCCTATATGCCTTGACAGCTGCTGCCTGACACTGGCTGTACAATTAAGTTTACTGACCACAAGAATTTCCAAGTTCTTCTCCATGTCACTTTTACCCGGCGTTTTTCCATTTAACATGTAATGGATTTTTCCTCCCCATGTGCATAACCTTGCATTTATCTGTGTTAAATCTCATCTGCCATTTCTCTGCCCAGGCCTTCAACTTATCCATCCATCCTTTGTAACAACACATTATCCTCTACTGTGTTGATTACTTTACAGAGCGTAGTATCATCTGCAAAGATCGATATTCTACTGTCCAATCCATGTGTAAGATGATTAATGAAAATATTAAAGAGGATAGGGCCAAATACTGACCCCTGTGGTACCCAACTAGTAACAGGGATCCAGTCTGAGTACGTACCGTTAATTACCACCCTTTGTTTTCTATCACTGAGCCAGTTGCTTACCTGCACACATTTTTCCCCAGTCCAAGCATTCTTATTTTACTTACCAACCTTTCATGTGGCACAGTATCAAATGCTTCAGAGGAATCTAGATATATGACATCCAATGCTTCACCCCGATCCAGTCTAGAACTTCCTCATAGAAGCTGATGAGATAAGTTTGACAAGACCGATCCTTCATGAACCCATGTTTGAGATGCAACATATGCTCTCTGATATAGCCTCCTCATAAAGGAAAAATTTCCTTCTCGGTTAAACTGCGTTTCTTGCAGAAATGCAACATCCGCCTCAGAAGTTTTCAACTCATTGTACAGGAGACCTCTTTTAGCATTTGAGTTGAGGCCTTTCACGTTAAGCGAGATAAACTTAATCATTGGAAATATACGCAAAGGCTCTCCAGCTCATGTACCCCATATTGTGACCCCTTAGAGAGAATACACAGCTACTAGCCCTCCTCATTGTATACCGGCTGTGAGAGACCCACCATCGACACACGAGGTAACAGAGGGATAACATGACAAGACACAGGAACTCAACGAACAGACAACAAATAAAAACGTCAAACCAACATGCCCACAGAAAAGGCATCAAATTTGTCAATACCAATGCTAAACGCAGCCTGGAGAGATATAGCGTGGAATCTATAATTCTGATGAACAGAAGCATAAAACAGCCTCAGTGGGAGTAGCGGTCAGATATCACCCAAGCAGGAAACACCCAAAACATGGTCCTCTTTTACCAGTTTGTAGAAGAAGAAAAAAAGGGGGGTGGGGGAAGAGGGGTGGGAGAAAGAGGAAAAAAGGGGGAAGGGAAGAAAGAGGGAAGGAAAAATAAAATCTACAAGGTCATAAGACACTTGGCTACATATTATAAACACATGTATATAAAAAACATGGAAGTTTTGTGAGAATCGTGACGGGACTACTTTAGTTGGAGATATACTATATCATAGTCCCAAGCAGGTCACCCCTGTCCATCTGAAACACTGGATATTTTCGAATTCCTTGGTGAGGTGGAGTGTTTGCGCCGGCGCTGAACTCTTAACTGGGTTCCAAATAAGAGCCGGTACTGGGTCAGGTGTTCCCAATTCCCAGTCCGGCATATCAGGAGTAGTAATGTCAAATGCTGCGCAAAAAGTCGGGAGGTCTGCATAGGCTCGGAGAGTTGAAGATCTACCATTTCTAGTGGCTGTCAGTGAGAACGGGAAACCCCATCTATAGACAATCTTGTTCTCCCTAAGAAGCATGAGAAGAGTTTTGAAGCAACGTCGCTTTTGCAGCGTGACCCAGGATAAGTCCGGATACAGTTGGATTGAGGCATCCTCATAGACTATATCTTTCTGAGATCTGGCTTCAGCCATCATCTTTTCTTTTGTAACAAAATCATGCACACAGCATATTACATCTCTGGATCTTCCAGTGGAATCTTTGGGTCGTAGTATGTGATGGTCAGGGGGTTCCCCCAGTAGGTTGTTAAAGATAGCATTCAAAACAGCAAGGAGGTCGTCTTTCTCTTTAGACTCGGGTAAACCTTTAATTCTAATATTATTTCTTCCCCCTCGATTATCGAGGTCCTCTGGCGAGAGGTTTCCCACAGGGCATTGGCCTGGTTGTTAACCATTAGTTGTAGATAAGAAATATATCTGCGGGTATCATCATGGGCCTCCTTGAGGTTATCAACCCTGTGTGCCATCTGCATCAGGTCTTGTCACAGTTTTACATACGTCCTTAACCTCCGAAATTAGATTTTTAAAGTCCTCTTTAGTGGGGAGATATTGTAAACATGCTCTCCAGTCCATATCTCCAGAAGCTGTCGAGGCCTCCCCCTCCCCCTCCTATTCTCGAGTGAGGCTCCGGAATAGGAATCTTGGGCAGCTGGCCAAGAATCTTCAGTAGCCAGAGTATTTACTGATAGTGATGCAGAGCACGCTGCTTCTTCCTGGGGAGCAAGTCCCAATGCAAATTTATTTATAGACATATCTGTAATTTTTATATACAAGGCACCAAAACACCATCTCTTGTAAAGCAGAGAAACTCCCATGATACACTTTATACACAGAAAAATGGAGCCATATCTCTAAAAAAGTACAAAATTTTATTCAGTTTAAACAACACTTAAACACAATAGACAAACATACATAGGAGGATATCTACAAAGAAAAGGGGACAGAACGGCAAACAATTGCCTGCTAAGGGAGTGTATTATACGTAAATAAGTACTGGATATAGGAATATAGGTAAAATGTGGCTTACAAAGTTTTGATAATAATTACAATACTGTAACAGACCCGTGTCCATTCCCACATTAATCCATAATTACTATCCTTATCCAATTCTATCCTCCCAAAGCAGAGCAGCAGACAATGTATCCAAAATTACCCCACAAAAAGTGAGTCTAGGCAACAAACAGTGCAAGATAAACAAAAGCACTATGCAACTCAGAAACCAAAGAGTATTTACCCATCTAATAAGAGAGGTACAGGGGTACAAGTGCCGTTCGTGTCCACGTCCTAACGCGTTTCGCCAATAGGCTTCCTCAAAGGACTAAAGTTCAATGTCCAGATGACTCATTATATATAGATGTGACTAATTACCTCAGGGTCTCTTAGCCTATAGCAAACGTGCATTTGTCGGCACCTGCGCCGTACATCGGAGCCGAGTCCCGCCCTCCCCCCGGCCGTCCGGCTGTATAGTGCATGACGCGGAATGCGCATTTCCGGTCATGCGCAAAGCCAAAATCAGGACGCCGGAGCGAGCACCGGAAGTCGGGTTCGTGAACGGCGCACGCGCACAGCACCCGCTAAACTCAGTAACCCAAGTCTGACTAACATCAAAAAAGAAGGGAAGGGAAATCTAATCCGAGTAATCAGTGCATATAAAGGGATATATAGCAAACAATAAAATCACAGTGAATATGGTAAAATTAATTATTATTACTAATAGTGAAAAACCTAAATGCTAAAAAATAATTACTACTGTATTACATTAATTAACTGAAAATTATATATATAATAAAGTGAAAAATATATGATAAATAATATATGTATATAAACCAATTTGTGTATAATAAGTGATGATCCCATTTGTGTACTTGCTATGTCTTAATTATTTTTGGCCCCACAACTTGAAAGCATCTTGCCTACTTGTCCTTCCCCTTGCTACCCTTGACCCCCTCCCTACCTCACCCCCACCTTGGCCCTCTCCCCTCCTCTCTTCCCTATCCTTGTTCTGATGAGGCAAGAATGCGCTCTGTTATTCTCAAACACTGCACCCCCACCTGTTTTGGTTTGTATGGGTCCCGTAGATATCACAAGTATACCTCTTTTATTGCCCTGGACATTGTTGTCCCACATTGCGTATGAAGATCTATCGTAACATGTTTGTTACGTCTTTGTTGATATGTTACGCACTTTACATGCATACTAGCAGTCAGTGTCCCCAAATAGGTTCGGACTTCAGCGCTCTATGCTGGTCCTTTGCAGCTTTGATGCTGCATACTGTAGAACTTGTGCCATTGGAGCTGACAGAGGGAGCCATGAGTAGCTCTTTCTGGGTTCTTTACGTTTTTTTGGTCTTCTTGTGCCAGTCAGGAGAATTCCCAAAAGCGGTTGGGTCCCCTAGGGCTATGTCAAGGGGTTGGTCATTTAAGGTGTCATGACATCGATAAAAATGACCTCCTTCAATGTGAAGGGGTTTAACATCCCCGAGCGGCGCTCTCGGATTTTGTACGAGATGCACAAGGCTCGGTCACATATTTTATGTTTGCGGGAAACTCACTTCAGCAAGAAACACCTGCCAGTGCTAAAGGGCAAATTTTACCCTGCCTGGTACCATTGCAGTAGTCCGGATTCCAAAACGAAAGGCGTTGCAATCCTTTTTCATAAATCTCTCCCCTATCAACTCCATGACGTCAAACAGGATCCTGATGCAAGATAACTGTTTGTCAAATGTAGCATTCAGGGCACCCCTTACACGATCGCAAATATATACGCCCCAAACCAGGGACAATTGTCGTTTCTTTCTAAGGTTCTAGATGATCTAGCATTATTTGCACGGGGGAGATAATCTTGTGCGGTGATTTTAATGTCACTATATTTACTATTTTGCCATGGGCAAACTTAAACTCTATCAGTTCTCAATCTATAAAACACTAAAATGTAACTTTTATTATGTATAACACTTAACCTCTACACACACTATTTAACAACCTGATTTCTAACCTCTCAATTTATCCCTTTCTACTTCTGAAAGAATAACTCCTTTTCTATTATCAAGTCTGGTGGAACACCACCTATTAACAGGAAAGCCTTATATATACAGTAATTTACTAACTCCAGTAATGGATCCCAAGCAACCTACTTGGGCAGTTACCCTAATCTAATAGACATAAAATATATAAGGTTTCCTTGTGATACACTCTGCAGCGGGTGACATTTGTAGACAGGGGTGAGAAATCACAATTTAAAATGTCACGCCTGGCCTCCCCAACATGTTTCACCAGCTAAACTGGCTTCATCAGGGTTTAGAGGTCCGGTCCCATGTGGTCTAAGCTCATTTCCTTTTATATCATGTTAGGTACACACCCTATTTCGGTGCTCACCAATTAGCCGTCAGAGAATCCCCAAAACCCATTCCCCCTTTCGCTCTCCTGCATGCATACTGATACTATGTGCTGCCACTGCCACCATGCTCCCATAAACAACATTCCTCAGACAAGTTCACCATCTCCATAGCGGGCTTGCGCCCTATCTTACCATGCCGCCCGCACCGCATACTGTATCAATGGAGATATCTGCCCTGACCGTGATGGACTTCCATCTAATTTCTCTCATATTATTGCGTCTGCGTGGCTCACCTAGAATGGACTAAGCAGAATAGGTGTTACATTCCACAGCACACTACCAGCTTTATCACCTCCCATGAACCCCTTCTCCTTCATGTCTAATATGCATATTCATTGTGAATACATATTTGTAAGCTATCGGGGGATTCGCTGGACCTCCGCAAGAGATGATAGTTAAGCCACGCCAGGGAGCGGAGTCTAAGTAGCCCCCGGTTTTCACCAGAGCCCGCCGCAAAGCAGGATGGACTTGCTGCGGTGTGAGGCTACCAGGTCGCTATCCCTGACGTGACTTGCTTACGATGGCGGCCGGGGTACGGCGTTGTACAAAATCGTAATCCAGAGGCGTAGTCGGGGACAGGCAGAAGGTCAGGGCAGGCGGCAGACAGGCAAGGTCAGGAAACGTAGCGGAACGGACTGGTACACGGGTAATCAATACAGACTCTAACACTCTCTAAAGACACTGAACGCACACCAACAAACTGGCAGAGAGTGCTGGGGGCGTATTCCTTATATAGGACCAGCGGCCGTCAATAGCTAATTAATGGTGCGCTGGCCCTTTAAATCCAGTCCAGCTGTCGCGCGCGCGCCCTAAGCAGCGGGTACGCGGCCGGGACAGGCAGGATCGGCGTTCACAGGAGCGTAGACAGGGAAGAGTACTGGCGCCAGGGACTGGGCAGCGGGGGCGGCCACGGGGCATCGCAGCACCCACGCCAGCCCCCATGACAGTACCCCTCCCCCCCAGGTCTCCCCCTCTTTTTACAGAACTTGGAGAGAAGGACAGGTGACAGGTTGCCCTCAGGTTTCCACGAACGCTCCTCCGGCCCGAACTCCTTCCAGTCAATAAGAAACAACCGCTTCCTCCTCACCGTCTTCTCCGCCAGCACCTCCTTGACCTCAAAGATGTTGTCAGAGTTGGCCACAGGAGAAGGCGAGACAGATCCACGGGAGAAGTGATTCAGCACCACAGGCTTGAGGAGCGAAACATGGAAGGCGTTCGGGATACGCAGAGTAGGAGGCAAGCGGAGCTTGTAGGACACCGGGTTAAGTTGCCGAAGTACAACAAAAGGGCCCAGATACTTAGGGCCTAACTTATAACAGGGCACCTTGAAGCCGATGTATTTGGCGGACAACCAAACTCGATCACCTGGCTTGAATAGGGACGGAGGTCTACGGTACCTGTCAGCCTGGATTTTGGTGCTAGCGGAGGCCCGTAGAAGGGCCTGATGTGTGGTTTGCCAGAGTGCTTTGATGTCACGCACCTGGGCATCCACGGCAGGAACATGTCACGAAGTAGCCAGAGGGAGGGGCGAGCGGGGATGTAACCCAAACAGCACAAAAAAGGGAGAGGCCCCAGCGGATTCGGAGTCTAGAGAGTTGTAAGAGAATTCTGCCCAGGGGAGGAGGTCAGACCAATTATCCTGACGGGCGGAAAAAAATGTCATAGGTAGGTACCTAACCCTCCCTACCTGCCCGTTAGTCTGAGGGTGGTATGCAGACGAGACATCAAGCTGAATCTGCATCTGCCCACATAGAGCCTGCCAGAATCTCGACACAAACTGGACCCCCCTATCCGGGGACGATATGCAACGAAAGGCGTGCAACCGAAAAAATGTGGTGGAAAAAGTGCTGGGCCAGCTGTGGAGCAGAGGGTAAACCGGGCAGTGGAAAAGTGGGCCATTTTCGAAAATCTATCTGTCACCACCCAGATGACAGTGTTTCCAGAGGAGGCGGGGGTCCGTAACAAAGCCCATGGGTATATGGGACCAAGGTCTTTCTGGCACCGGGGAGGCTGAAGCAGGCCCGCAGGTCTGAGTGAGCTACTTTATTACGGGACACAAGAGGTACAGGCCAGGACAAAGTCTAACATCTCGAGGGGAGAGTGGGCCACCAATAATAACGAGAGATTAGTTGCAGAGATTTATGGATTCCAGGGTGACCAGCTGTTCGAGAGGCATGTCCCCACTTCAGGATACGAGGCCGCATGGCAGGACGTACGTAGGTCTTCTCAGGAGGCCAGATGTTGAAGATCCAGGGACCCGCCGTGAGGAGCGTTCAGGAGGAAATTATGTGCTGCAGAGGCGGCTCTAGGCCCACTGTGTCCGAGGATCTAGAGAGGGCGTCCGCCCTGACGTTCTTTTCGGCTGGCCGAAGTGAAGGAGGAAGTTAAAGGGGCGAAAAAAGGAGCGAACCACCGGGCTTGACGAGGATTTCAAATGTGAGCAGACTGGAGATACAGAAGATTTTTGTGATGGGTGAAGATCTCAATGGGATGGCGAGCCCCCTCCAGCAAGTGTCGCCATACTTCTAGGGCTAACTTTATGGCCAGTAGTTCCCGATCACCGATTGTGTAATTACGTTCGGCAGGAGTGAAGGTCTTGGAGAAGAACCCACAGGTCCGCAATCTCCCTGAGGAGGACTTTTGAAGAAGGACAGCGCCGGCACTTACTGAGGAGGCGTCCACTTCTAGGACAAATGGGCGCTGTGGGTCCGGGCGAGACAGAACAGGAGCTGAAGCGAATGCTGCTTTAAGACAATTAAAGGCTTCTTGGGCTTCGGGATGCCAGGACTTGGGGTTAGCATTCTTTTGGTGAGGGCTACCAGTGGGGCCACCAGTGTGGAGAATTGCGGGACGAACTGCCTGTAATAGTTTGCGAACCCCAAAAGCACTGGATGGAGCGGGAGACCACCGGTCGGGGGCCACTGCAGGACGCTGAAAGCTTGGAGGGGGACCATCTGGAGACCTTGATCTGAAACGATGTACCCTTAGAAGGAAATTTAGGGTGCGTTCCCAAAAAGGCATTTCTCCCGTTTGGCATAGAGCTGGTGGGTACAGAGACGTCTGAGCACCATGGCGGACGTGGGGGGCGGTGAGTCTTAGATTGGAGAGAAGATTAAGTTGTCGTCCAGATTGACTATGAACGCAGACGTAGAGAAGGTCACGGAAGATCTCGTTGATGAAGTTTTGGAACACAGCCGGAGCGTTGCAGAGGCCGAATGGCATGATGAGATATTCGAAGTGGCCGTCACGGGTATTAAAGGCTACGAATCAGGTTGTAGGCACCGCGTAGATCCAATTTGGAAAAAATTTTTGCGCCATGTAGGCGATCAAACAGTTCCGAGATCAAAGGCAGGGGGGTATCGATTTTTTATGGTGATTTTATTTAGGCCACAATAATCGATACAGAGCCGGAGAGTTCCATCTTTCTTTCGACAAAGAAGAATCCGGCCCCCGCAGGCGAGGTTGCGTATAAAGCCTTTACGGAGATTCTCCTGAATGTACTCCGACATCGCCTTGGTTTCCGGGACAGAAAGAGGGGAGCTCTGCTCGGGGAGGAGTAGTACCAGGTTGCAGGTCAATAGAACAGTCGAAGGGCCGGTGTGGAGGAAGAGTTTCTGCCTGTCTTTCGGAAAAGACGTCGGCTAGATCCTGGTATGGAGTGGGCAGACCCGGCAGGGGCTTCGTAGGCTTTGCAGAGGCGGGCCGTAGAGCAGAACGGAGTACCGGAAGGCATCGTGATTGGCACGCCAAACCCCAACGGACAATCTCGCCTGTGTTCCAGTCTTGGGTCGGAGCATGCTCCTGCAACCAAGGAACGCCCAGGAGGATTTCTGAAGAAGAGCGAGTCAGAACGAGGAGTTTCAGAGGCGCCTATCTGCAAGGTGAGGGGCGCAGTGCAGAACCGAATAGCATCCTGGAGACATTCGCCACTGACAGAGGAGACGAACATGGGTTTCTGCAAAAGGGGGGCACCGGGAGACGGAACTTGGGGGGACAGCGCGTGGCTTTATAAAATTTACCAGCAGACCCCGAGTCAAGGAAGGCGGTGGCTTGAAAGGTGCTGTCCGGCGAAATTCCAAAAGAGTACAGGAATTGGTCAGACGGGGAGAGGCCGCACTGAAACCTAGGGATGCCTCTCCTGCGAGCCCTGGTGCGAAAGGGTTTCCCATGCGCACGGTCAGTCCCAATGAAGTGGCAGAGCCCCAAACCCCAAAAGAAACATAGTGGCTCAGACGATGCTGTGACGTTCTTCCTGGGTCAAGTGAGCCCTTTCGACTGCTTGGGTTCTTTCCCCAGGAACCGTTGGCGGAGGAAGTGGAGGTCGTTGAAAAACGGGCGCCAGACGAGGTAGCCGGCATGGTCGGATGACCTCCCTTTGGAGGCAGAGCTCTTGTTGTCTCTCGGCAAAGCGTAGGTCGATTTGGGTGGCCAACCGAATCAGTTCGTCCAGAGAGGATGGCAGATCCCGGCCCGCGAGCTCGTCTTTAATGCGCCCTGAGAGGCCTTGCCAGAAGGTTACCACCAATGCCTCATTGTTCCAGTCCAGTTCAGAGGCTAGGGTGCGGAACTGCACGGAGTAGTGACCCACAGTGGAGTCGCCCTGAGGGAGATGAAGCAGAGCTGCGGCAGCAGAGGAGGTGTGGCCAGGTTCCTCGAAGACGGTGCGGAACCCATGGAGGAAGGCTTGCAGATTAGCCGTCAGCAGATCTCCTCGGTCCCATAGCGGAGTGGCCCAGGCCAGAGCTTCGCCCATGAGGAGGCTAATTATGAAAGGCCACCTTAGCCTGCTCAGTAGGAAATTGATGCCCCAACATCTCGATATGGATGGAGCATTGACTGATGAAGTCTCTGCACTGGCCACTTTGGACTGTACGGGTTCGGTGGATTCGCTGGACCACCGCAAGCGATGATAGTTAAGCCATGCCAGGGAGCGGAGTCTAAGTAGCCCCCGGTTTTCACCAGAGCCCGCCGCAAAGCGGGATGCTGCGGCGTGAGGCCTCCAGGTCGCTATCCCTGACGTGACTTGCTTGCGATGGCGGCTGGGGTACGACGTGGTACAAAATCGTAATCCAGAAGTGTAGTCGAGGACAGGCAGAAGGTCAGGGCTGGCGCCAGACAGGCAAGGTCAGGAAACGTAGCGGAACGGACTGGTACACGGGTAATCAATACAGACTCCAACACTCTCTAAAGACACTGAACGCACACCAACAAACTGGCTGAGAGTGCTGGGGACGTATTCCTTATATAGCACCAGCGGGCGTCAATAGCTAATTAATGGTGTGCTGGCCCTTTAAATCCAGTCCAGCCGTCGCGCGCGTGCCCTAAGCAGCGGGTACGCGCGCGGTGGCTGGGACACACAGGAGCGTGGACAGGTAAGAGAACTGGCGCCAGGGACTGGGCAGCGGGGGCATGGACGCCTCTCGTCATAGCAACGTAAGTGTATATATTATATGATTCAGTTGCCAACAAACGCTTCATGCACTGAAACAATATACATATATCCCAATTTGTTAAATAGAAACTGTGGCCTCATGTGATCAATACCTATCATCATTGCAAGACACAGGGAAAATGAGGGACAAGGTGGGGGCAGAGGAAGCAGGAGGAAGATGGGGGAGGAGAGAAAAAAAAAATATGTGAACTCTGATGCTCCTATAGTCATATATTCAACTGTGCTATGTACCACTGACCATACTTAATCACATATATTACGTTTCTTCAAAAATTATATAGGGAATCAGCAGTATTAAATAAATGCTGAAAATGAAAAGCCGTCATTAAGGCCATTGGGGTTCAATGTATTGAGTCTATATATCCATCTTGCCTCTTCCTGCAACAAAACTACATCCAGATCGCCCTTTTGTTTCCCCTAGCTTTTTCACGCAGATGCCCCAAACTTTTAGCACCTCTATTTCACCATTATGTAGTTCCAAAATGTGTCTCGCTAGGGGGGGTGTCACCTCTAGTTTTAATAGTACTCAGATGTTTCGAGATCCGACGACGAAACTCCTGTATGGTTTTTCCCACATAAATCTTGGGGCAAGTACACATAGCCCCATAAATCACCCCTCTGGTTTTACAGTTGATAAATTGTCTTATCTCAAATCTTCTCTTATCAATGGGATTAACAAATTCTTTAGTTTTCCATATAAATGGACAGAATGAACAGTTGCCTCAGGGATATGAGCCTACCACCGGAAACTGTAACCATGTTTTTTTGCCATCTCCCTCAAAATGACTATGCACAAATTCATCCCTAAGATTTTTTCTTCTTCTATATGTGACACTAGTATATTTAGGAATCACCTCAGAGAATACTGGATCTGTGTCACGTCAAGGGAGGTGCAGTGAGCCCTAACTGGAACCCAGCCCACTGTCCCTGCCTACTTGACGTGCTGCCCTAGGCGGCAGACGGTAACTGGGCGACAGTCCCTGCGCTGCTAAAGTGCTGGGGCCGTGAGAAGCAAGAATAGTGCGACAGTCCAGGTCAATATCAAATAGGAACACCAAAGCCACAAATCAGAACCAGAGGAATAAACGTAAACAAGCCGAGGTCAAAAGCCAAATGGAAGCAAAGCACAAAATCAGGAGACAAGCCGGGCTCAGGAGAACAGGCCGAGGTCAGGTACACAGATAAGCAGAACACAATATACAGAACAGTAACAAGGTAGCCAGGAATATCACAGGCGCAGCACACAGCCTTCAGGGAGTTTAAATGGGATTCCTGGATACCGCCCCTGCAGCTGATTGGAGCGGCCTCCGGGTCCTCCCATTGGCTGGTGCACTCGCCCCCTGTCAGGAGTGGCTGGGCCCCTGTCACTCACAGAGTTGTCAGCAGCATGTGTATCAGGGTGGGATCGTGCATCAGCTGCTGCAGCCTGTCTGCAGCCTGAGCACACCTTAGCCCTGACAGTACCCCCCTTTTAGGAGGAGCCACCGGACCCTTCCCTGGTCTGGGTTTGTCTGGGTGAGACTTATGGAATTCCCTCACCAGGCGATCAGCATGGATGGATTTTGCCAGAACCCATGATCTCTCCTCAGGACCATACCCCTTCCAATGGACCAGGTACTGCAGTGACCTTTGGGCCTTACGCGAATCTAAACTACGGGCGACTTCATTTTCTAACTCCCCCTCTATGCGAACTGGAGAAGGAGGCCTAGAGGGCGGAGTCACCGGCTGAATATACCTCTTACGAAGTGCACGCCGGAACACGTTATGTATACAGAGAGAAGAGGGTAATTTCAGCCGATATGCCACTGGGTTAACCACCTCCTGAACCACAAATGGACGTTCAGGTACAGGTGGAGGGCATAGTTCACCAGGAGGACGAGTTCTAGGAACCTTAGCCCGCGCGCAAACTTCACAAGATGCCGCATAGGTCTCAACGCTGGCACAGCTGCTTCCAGATAGAGCATCAGCCTGCACATCAGTATTGCCCAGCATGGTAAGGAGACATCTGTCAACACACCGTTGTCCCCACCTGACTAATTTCCCTGAATTCCAGTCAAACACTGGATTATGTTTCTGAAGCCAGGGCAGCCCCAAAACCACATCAGCGGGCAGCCCCTCCATGACGAATAAAATACACTTTTCAATATGTATGGATCCAACCACCATCTCCAGCTCAGGGGTACAATATTGGATTGCGCCCCGAGCTAGTGGGGTGGAGTCAATAGCCACTACCCGCAGTGAGTCAGATAGCGGTCTACAAGGTAGGCCCAGACGTTTGGCGAAAGACGCATCAACAAAATTAGAAGCTGATCCAGAATCCACAAACGCACTCCCAGAACCGGACAGCGACAAGTATGAAATCTTAACTGGTAGCAGCAACTTATTAGATACAATAGGAAATACCTGCTCGCCTAGGTGATCATCCTTCTGACAACCTAGGCGTTGGAGTTTGTCCGACCTATTCTTCCATTTGGAGCATTCCAGAAATATGTGTCCATCTTCTCCACAGTAGAAGCACAACCCCTGGATGCGACGAGTAATCCTACGGTCGTCAGCCGCAGTGACAGAAAAAGCCCCCACTTGCATGGGCTCCTCTGAGTTTAAATCAGAAACAACGGGTTTAGGGGTGACCATGGTGTGTACCACTGGGGGGGGGGGGGATCTTTTCCTGCCGCCTCTCCCTAAAACGTCTGTCCAGACGAACTGCCAGTGCCATGGCCTCATCTAAGGTACCAGGGGTAGGGTAAGCCACCAATAAATCCTTCACATGGTCAGCTAACCCTAATCTAAACTGGAATCTGAGAGCTGGGTCGTTCCACCCAGACGGAACGCACCAGCGACGAAATTCTGAGCAAAACTCCTCCACAGTCTTCTCATCCTGCCTCAAGGTTTTCAGCTGAGCCTCGGCCACAGCTTCCCTATCTGGGTCATTAAAGAGTACCCCTAAGGCGGCAAAGAACCTGTCCACAGAAGACAGTTCAGGTGAGTCATGCGGTAACAAAAATGCCCACTCCTGGGGGAGACCCTGCAGTAAGGACATAACAATTCCCACCCTTTGTTCCTCATTCCCTGAGGTAAGTGGGCGGAGCCTAAAATACAGGCGACAACCCTCTCTAAATGCCACAAAGGCCTTCCTGTTACCTGCGAACCTGTCAGGCAACTGGATAGGGGGTTCCACAGGAGGGGAAGGTAATGCAGAGACCCTCTGACTTGGGGTAGCCTCCTGTTGTTCCACCCTCAGCGCCAGATCTTGGACTAGCTGGTTTAGCCCCTGCATCTGCTCTACCAGAGCTGTCATGGGGTCCATAGTGAGGGTAGAGCAGTAACGGTTTCGGCCTGTGATAATGTCACGTCAAGGGAGGTGCAGTGAGCCCTAACTGGAACCCAGCCCACTGTCCCTGCCTACTTGACGTGCTGCCCTAGGCGGCAGACGGCAACTGGGCGACAGTCCCTGCGCTGCTAAAGTGCTGGGGCCGTGAGAAGCAAGAATAGTGAGACAGTCCAGGTCAATATCAAATAGGAACGCCAAAGCCACAAATCAGAACCAGAGGAATAAACGTAAACAAGTCGAGGTCAAAAGCCAAACGGAAGACAAAGCACAAAATCAGGAGACAAGCCGGGGTCAGGAGAACAGGCCGAGGTCAGGTACACAGATAAGCAGAACACAATATACAGAACAGTAACAAGGTAGCCAGGAATATCACAGGCGCAGCACACAGCCTTCAGGGAGTTTAAATGGGATTCCTGGATACCGCCCCTGCAGCTGATTGGAGCGGCCTCTGGGTCTTCCCATTGGCTGGTGCACTCGCCCCCTGTCAGGAGTGGCTGGGCCCCTGTCACTCACAGAGTTGTCAGCAGCATGTGTATCAGGGTGGGATCGTGCATCAGCTGATGCAGCCTGAGCACACCTTAGCCCTGACAATCTGCTTTTAGAATGTGCCAATGTCTTCTAAGTATACCTCTCATTTCATTGGCTCTATCATTAAGGGTACCTATACAGCAAATTAAATCAGTTTTTTCCTTCTTCTTTTGTTTACTGATTAATAAATGTCCTCTGTCACTAGTCAAAGCCCTGTTAAACGCCTTCCTCAAACATTTCTTAGGGTAAGCCTTTGACTGAAAACGTGCATTTAACTTTATACATTCTTCATTGAAAGCCTCTAATGTAGAGCAGTTCCTATGAGCCCTAAGAAATTGGCCTATGGGGATCCCCTTTTTTTGAGAAGGTGGATGCCAGCTAGAAAAGTGTTAGCAAACTATTGGTAGCCGTATTTTTCCGAAATATCTTTGTCTGAATCTGCTTGTTTTCATCCAACATAATTTGAAGATCCAAAAAATTTATTTTCTCTCGATGAATTTCAAAGGTGAATTTCATCCCAATTTCATTATCATTGAGTTTAGATACAGAGTCCTTGAATAATTCTTCACTACCGTCCCAAAAAATCAAAATATCATCAATAAAGCGCCCCCAAAATAAAATCTGATCTGTGAATATTTCAAAGTGTTCAGAAAAAACAATAGCATCCTCCCACCAACCTAAAAATAAATTAGCAAAGCTTGGCGCACAGACTGTGCCCGTGGCTGCACCCTTTATCTGATATTAAAAGGTACCATCAAACAAAAAATAGTTATGCGTCAAAACAAAATCCAATAACTGTAGAACAAAATCATTATGTTCCATAAATTGTGTACCTCTTGTGTTCAAAAAATACTTGATTGCTTTCAGGCCCAAATCATGTCTGATGTTACTATATAGGGCTTCTACGTCTAAACTTGCAAGAAGTGTACTTTCACTCATTACTAGATCGTTAATTCTCATCACAGTATCCTTCGTATCTTTAAGATATGAAGGAAGGCCAGTGACAAAGGGCATCAGTATACGGTCAACATACGTGCTAGGTCCTTGTGTTAAATTATTTCTACCTGAGACTATCGGTCTTCCTGGTATTGGCACAACCTCTTTATGCACTTTTGGTAATGCATAAAAGGTAGCAATAGTAGGATTCACATTTAACATAAATTTCTTCTCATCCTCAGTAATTAATTTTTTCTCAATTCCCAGGTCCAAAATCCTTTTTAATTCCTTCAAATACTCATTGGTTGAATCTTTTAAAAGCCTCTCATATGTTTCTGAATCATCAAGTATTCTCTCAACCATCGCTCTATAGTCACTTTTATTTAAGATGACAATATTACCACCCTTGTCACTTGTTTGATTACATCTCCCTGTTAGATTGTGATTCTGCAATAGCTAATTGTTCCTCCCATTTTAAATTTAAAGAAGATGGTTGTCGTTTGAGTGCTAGTTTCTTTATATCTTGCGTTACTACTTCCACAATCTATCCAATAGATTATATTATGATATCAGAGGTGTGTTCCTAGATTTTGGTTTCAAATTAGTCAAGGGTATATCTAGAATTATGGGGTCTCCTTCACCTTCAACCTGCAATTGTTCAAGATCACCCAATGTTTTTTCCTCTAGTTTCCTAAAGGTTTGTTTCATCATTATTTTTCATTTTATGATATTTATGTAAAGCCAACCTTCTAGCAAAGCGATTATTATCTTTTACCCATACCAACTCATTAAATTTGGGCATGGGAGGAAACGTAAGACCATATGCCAACACCTGTTTTTGATTTTCCGTTAGTCTATGAGAGGATAAATGAATCACTTGAAGTGCTCCGTCCTTTGTTATTTCTGATAAGAGAATCCTTGGTCATTCTAAAAAAAGTGGATGCATTTGCATTTTTGAATGCTCCTGAGATTGAGTTTGCATTGTGTTCACAACCTGTCCATTTTCTGCCACTAATGGCATATTTGTGTTGCCATTTGAAATCATTGCCTTTGCTCCCCTACCATGGGCCACTACACTACAAGATGCAGAAGAGGATAATGTATTTAACCCCATTAATCCTTCTCCTGATTGGCATCTCTGTGGATTCTGATCTTGTACTGTTTGAGTATGATTTTTTATGTGTTTTCTTATTTGTCCAACCTTTGTTTTTTCTCTGACCCTTCCTCCAACCAGTTTTCTTACCCTGCGTATGACTATTATAATAGAACCTGTGGAGGATTCTTCTACAGCAGAAATCTCTGAACTGACAAATCTGAATATAAATTGGGTTTTTGTAGGTAAATCAACTGTTTTTCCAAATATAAATCTGATTGTTATCAAATTCTTTCCGATCCCTCAATATTTTGTTTTTTCCTTTCTTTAATTTATTCTCTCATAGATTCTATATTTCGTTGTAATTTTTGTTCTAATTCAGGGAAATCTGGATGGACCCGAAAGTTATTAATCTCCACTATCTATTGTTTAGCTGTTCACTTAATTTATTAAATGAAATTCTTTCGTATTCTGACAGGTATTTCATCATTTTAAGAGAGCATTCAGTTAGCAATTTTTCCTAACCATTGATAAAAATGGGGTCTTCTAGATGTGTATTTGGTCTCAAACTGATCCTTAATCCTCTATACGCAATTTTTTGTTGTATATATGTCTCTAGACTAGCTACTTCAAAGCCTGCCCGAATTTGTTGTTTGTAAATCTTATTTAATTTCTGAAAGGCTATATGGATATTCGTTTCATTCAATGGAATTGGTTGATTAGAAAATACTGCATTAGCTTCCTGTGAAAAAGTATCCAAATTAATTTTCTGACTCAAGAAACCTGCCATTCCCTAGATTCTCCACTTGAACATTTCTGTTCACCAAACTTGTCAAATGGTCTCCAAAAAAATTTGAATCTCTCAAGAGAACAGAGAGTGACTATTGATCACTATATTTACTATTTTGCCATAGGCAAACTTAAACTCTATCAGTTCTCAATCTATAAAATACTAAAACGTAACTTTTTATATGTATAACACTTAACCTCTATATTTAAAAAACCTGATTTCTAACCTCTCAATTTATCCCTTTCTACTTTTGAAAGAATAACTCCTTTTCTATTATCAAGTCTGGTGGAACACCACCTATTAACAGGAAAGCCTTATATATACTGTAATTTACTAAGTCCAGTAAGGGATCCCAAGCAACCTACTTGGGCAGTCATCCCTAATCTAATGGACATAAAATATATAAGGTTTCCTTGTGATACCCTCTGCGCGGGTTGACACTTGTAGACAGAGGTGAGAAATTACAATTTAAAATGTCATGCCTGACCTCCCCAAAATGTTTCACCAGCTAAACTGGCTTCATAGGGTTTAGAGGTCCGGTCCCATGTGGTCTAAGCTCATTTCTTTTTATATTATGTTAGCTACAAGCCCTATTCAGGTGCTCACCAATTAGCTATCAGAGAATCCACAAAACCCATTCCCCCTTTTGCTCTCCTGCATGCATACTGATACTATGTGCTGCCACTGCCACCATCCTCCCATAAACAACATTCCTCAGACAAGTTCACCATCTCCATAGCGGGCTTGCGCCCTATCTTATCATGCCGCCTGCACCCGCGTACTGTATCAATGGAAATATCTGCCCTGACTGTGATGGACTTCCGTCCACTTTCTCTCATAAATTTTTGCGTCTGCGTGGCTCAACTAGAACGGACTAAGCAGAAAGGTTAAATTCCACAGCAAAACTACCAGCTTTATCACCTCCCATGAACCCCTTCTCCTCCATGTCTAATATGCATATTCATTGGGAATACATACTCCATTGTACTGTACAATGGAGTATGTATTCCCAATAATATGAGAGATTCGCAATAATATGAGAGAAATTGGACGGAAGTCCATCACAGTCAGGGCAGATATCTCCATTGATACAGTACGTGGGTGCGGGCGGCATGGTAAGATAGGGCGCAAGCCCGCTATGGAGATGGTGGAATGTTGTTTATGGGAGCATGTTGGCAGTGGCAGCACATAGTATCAGTATGCATGCAGGAGAGCAAAAGTGGGAATGGGTTTTGTGGATTCTCTGATGGCTAAAATTTGGGGAGCACTGAAAAAGGGTGTGTACCTAACATGTTTTAAAAAGAAATGGGCTTAGACCACATGGAACGGACCCCTAACCCCTGATGAAGCCGTTTAGCTGGTGAAAAAAAGTTGGAGAGGTCAGGCTTGACATTTTAAATTGTGATTTCTCACATCTGTCTACAAGTGTTACCTGCTGCAGAGGCTATCACAGGAAAGCCTTATATATTTTATGTCCATTAGATTAGGGATGACTGCCCAAGTAGGTTGCTTGGGATCCCTTACTGGAGTTAGTAAATTTCTGTATATATAAGGCTTTCCTGTTAATAGGTGGTGTTCCACCAGACTTGATAATAGAAAACGAGATTCTTTCAGAAGTAGAAAGGGATAAATTGAGAGGTTAGAAATCAGGTTTTTAAATAGTGTGTATAGAGGTTAAGTGTTATACATAATAAAAGTTATGTTTTAGTATTTTATAGATTGAGAACTGATAGAGTTTAAGTTTGCCTATGGCAAAATAGTAAATATAGTGATCAATAGTCACTCTCTGTTCTCTTGTGATATTCTCATTTTTTGGGAGACTATGTGATTTTAATGTGGCACTTCACCCGCAGATGGACACCTCCTCGGGTCACTCCAGCATACCCTTAAATAAACTAAATAAAATCAGAAAGATGCTACACGATATGCAACTAAGTGATGCCTGGCGCGTTATGCACCCTGACGATATGGACTACACAAAACATATAGCCGCATTGACTATATCCTCACCCAGCATTCCCTTCTTCCACGGATTATAAAAACCCACATGGATGATATCTTGCATTCAGATCATGCCCCGGTACATTGTCTGATGCACGTGCCGAACGACTCTCGGAAGTCCTTCTCCTGGAGGTTGAATGAGACGCTACTTAATGACCCCCTTTGTCTGGCAGAGCTGAAGTAATCTGTCCAACACTTTTTGGAAGATCATGCCTCTGATGACACGCTTCCTCACTTTAAGTGGGATGCTCTGAAATGTGTTCTCCGCTACGTGTTGATAAAACACGGATCGAGTTTAAAGAGAGCAGCAGCACACTTTAACAAATTACTTGCTCGTGTGCACTCCTTGGAAATGGAGCATAAAAGGAATGGGGACGATGCTACTGATATGGAGGTGACGCACATCAAACATGAGGTCCGAAAGGTGTTGGATAGAAAAAATAAGAGATTTAGACAGCTCTGCACCCATTCTTTTTATGAATGGAGCAATAAGCCGAGCAGAATGTTGGCTCGAGCTTTGAGAGACAAAAGGGCGTCTCTGTTTGTGGCTTCCATTAAAACTAAGAATGGAAAGATGGTGCACTTAACCACTGAGATCCTGGAGGTGTTTCACACGTATTATCAGGAATTATACAATCTCCCCAAACCTCACCTGTCCTCCTCTCCTGGTAAGCTGGAGGATTATCTTAATAATACGGCACTCCCTCGCCTTGACCCAGAAAGGTTGGCCCTTTTAGAGGCTCCTTTCACGGCAGAAGAACTGAGCACCGCCATCTCATCACTACCTATGGGCAAGAGCCCAGGGCCAGATGGATATACCACAAAATTTTACAAATCCCTTAAGGAGGACTTGATAGGCCCCATGCTAGACTCCTTCAACTCACCCTCCTTTTATAGTAACCCTTCATCTCATTTTCTCTTAGCGTATATTACTGTTATACCGAAAGAGGGAAAGGATCCGCTTGCATGCAAGAGTTACAGACCAATTTTGTTGTTAAACACGGACGCTAAGTTATTTGCCAAACTTTTAGCCATTAGGTTTAATTCAATATTACAAGATCTTATTGGTCTAGACCAAGTAGGATTTGTCCCCACTCGCGAAAGCGTGTGATAATACTTTGAAAACTATATCCATCATACAGAAGATGAAGGAAAGCAAGAGGCCAGGAATGCTGCTTTCTCTAGATGCAGAAAAAGCATTTGATAGGGTTGATTGGTCCTTTCTACAAGCGGCCTTGAAAAATATAGGGCTCGGGCCTGTTACAGAGGGTCATGACCCTATACCAGAATCCCAGCGCCCAGATCCGGATTAACGGTACGTTATCTTCTCCGGTATTGATACGCAATGACACCAGGCAGGGCTGTCCCCTTTCCCCTATACTGCATGTGATAGTGATGGAGCACTTATTGAGAGACCTGAGGAATAATCCTGATTTCCGAGGGATTATTGTAGGAGATAATCAGTATAAGTGTGCCACCTATGCTGATGACCTGTTGCTCTACATCTCTCGACCTTTCACCTCCCTACCCAATGTGATGTCCTCTCTGACGTTGTTTGGTGCACTAACTAATTTTAAAATAAATTTCTCTAAATCAACGGCATTGGGTGTAAATCTGGAGGCGACCACAATATCTCTTTTGAAACAGGGATTTCCTTTCATGTAGGCGGAGCGAGCTTTTAAATATCTGGGAGTTTACATTCCTTCTGACCCAGATGAACTAATAGAGCTTAATTTTGTCCCTCTCATGAATATAATAGTAGCAGATTTGAAGCGATGGCATACAAAGGACCTCTCTTGGTTAGGAAGAATCCATATAATAAAAATGAATATTTTGCCCCGCATTTTGTACCTTCTATAAGCCATTCCATGTTTGCTACCCACAACCTTCTTCCAGCAAGTCGACACTTTGTGTGGGGGGGGGGGGGGGTAAGAAGGCGAGGATCACCAAATCTGTCCTCATTAGAGAGAGACAAGAGGGTGCTTTGGCCTTGTCCGACATCAAAGCTTATTACTTGGCCGCAGTGGCAGTGCGGTTTGTAGATTTCTACCAGCATCGCTCTAGAAAATTATGAGTACAGCTAGAGGAGAACATGTATAAGGCTTCGCTTTCGAATCTCCCTTGGTTGCCCCCCTCTGCTCTGCCGACTCGGCTTAAACTGCCCTCCTCTTGCAACTTTGAAGGAGCAGGGTCAGAGGCCGTTGCTGTTTGCTGATGTGACCACCCCCCAGGGAATGCAGACTTTGGCTGAGATTAAGGAGGCCTTACCTTATTTCCTGCTGACCTGGTTTAGGTACTTGCAGATAGAAACATTATTATACCTCTAATAAAGTGAAACTAAACTTTCATAGACCACTAAACCCTCTGGAGCTCATGTGCATAAACGGAGCCCCAGGTGGGCATTTAATCTCCAAAATCTATGGTCTTTTTATTTAATCCATGTCTGACGCTAGCCCGGTCTACCAAGCAAGATGGGCAGAGGAACTTGGGGGGGTCTATCTCGGAGGAAGAGTGGCAAAAGGCAAGCATACTGGCGTACAAATCTATTGTGTCCTGTAGGATACAAGAGTTCAACTTTAAAATTCTCTCCTGCTGGTACAGAGTGCCTACACTCTTGCACGCAATATATCCCCAGGTTTCCGATGTTTGATGGAGATGTGGTTTGACAGCTGGGACCATGTCCCATATATGGTGGTCTTGTTCAATGATCCTTCTGGAATAAGGTATTACAGGTCATTGAGTTGGTGACGGGGACTCGGCTACAGAATGACCCTCGGGCAGTCCTTCTACAGATTATCCCGATGCCGATATCTATACTTAAGGGTCACATTATTATTTTCATGCTTTGCACAGCTAAGGCCTTGATACCGAGGTTATGGAGGTCGACGGCGATACCCTCGATGACATCTTGGTTCAATGAGCTTTCCATTATTTAGCAGAGAGAAGAGATACGCGAAGATCACAATCAGACCGCTGACAAATACCTGGCCACTTGGTCGATTTGCGCGGTGTTTTGTGGTTCTCCTGAATATATTAAGTTCCTTGACATCTAGAGCAACTTCCCACCCCTACTGGTTGTTGAGATCGCTGGCAAGTCTTGGAGGCGCCCCCTTTTTTTTCCTTTCTTTTTCTCTCTTTCCTCGCTGGTATAGAGAGCGAAAATCGCTCGGTAAAGACTCTTGTCCATCCCCTCTCCTTGTAGACAGGCTCTCATTTTGACCCACCGCTCCCTTCTATGGCTGGTACTAGTTCTATGTATCATTTTTCATTGTTTCATTTTTTTTCTGGTTAGGTCATTAGGTATATTGGCTGACAGCATTTGTGTTATCATTGGTTCAGCCATCGCACATAGGGGGGTACTGCTGATACTTTAAGCCAGGCTTTCATACTCAGGCTATTATAAGCTGCCCCCTGCATTCAGGTGGTAGAATAAAGCTGCTCTCATCAAGTCATGTTAAAAATGTTTGCTATAGATGATGAATATGATTGCTTCTTTCGCATTATGTTTGCTTTCTGCTGTACGAAGACCATAACTGTGTGGTGTGATGTGTATTATCATTGGATATTTAACTGCTGTGTTTTGTGTTATATGCTGAACACCTAATAAATTTCTTTGAATATGAAAAAAAAAAAAGAGTGATAAGTGATGAGTCGGAGAAGATCTAAAGAGATTAGAGGATAGGCTGTCAATCCGGAGCCCCGGAGAGACACAGAATCGCTGAAAACGCTGAAAGCGCAATTATAGTGAAGAATGTGCATTATGTGTAAAAAGTTCAATAAAAATATATGCAAAAGGACTGTTTACCAGTATCAATATATCCATGATGTAGATAAATCATGGATAATTAGGATATGGGAATAGCGGGATATAGATAAATCCCAAATACAATGAATAGATGTGAGATGAGATGTGCTAGCCAATAGGGAAGAAGGCGGACAATATGAATTGGCCAATAAGTGAGCTGACTAGTTTTGATCTGAGAGGGCGCTATAATTACTAGATCTAGGGCGCCATAGGAGCTAGTTCAGATTTGAAATGTAGTGTTAGGGGTTGATTGGTCTAAAGATGGGGAGGTAAAAACAAATGGACCAATAGCAATAGGAGTGTTAGTGAAGAGATGTGATAGGTGCTTGTAAAAGCGGTAATTATAAAAGAACCAATAGGAAGAGCGCCTCTTCTCTATGGGAAAATGCATAGAAAAAAGAGAGTGCTCGAGTGGAGGGAAATACAAAGTGACCAATCACATTTAGAGTTCTGAATTACAAACGAGGAGTGATTTTTAAAAGGACATTATACATATCGCGGCATATGTTTAACCACATTGTTAATTGAATATCACGGCATACATTTAACCATACTTCTATAATATGTAGCTTAATAAATGAGTTCTGTAGCATCGTTTAGACCTTTAGGATATAGGGTCTGCAGTCTATATATTCAGAACATCTCCCTTCTTTGTAAGGCTTGTAATCTATTAGATTGATCTAAAGGAATAGCGTCTATGGGTGTGATATGGAGGACAGAAAAGTCCTTCGGATGGATCTCACTGTAGTGTCGGGAGACACTTTGTAGAATATCACCCCATTTGACACATGCTCGGTCTACATTTAGACGGATATGTAGCGGTCGAGATGTTCTGCCTATATATTGTGTTTTACAAGTGCACTCTATTACATAAATAACATATGAACTTTTGCAGTTTAATTCATATTTGATTTCATACGTTTCCTTAGTGGTATTAGAGGTAATGTGAGTAGTAGTGCAGATGCTGGAACAACATCTGCAATAGGGGGAGCCGCAGGGAGAGCTTCCTGGATTAGATATATGAAGTTGTTGATTTTCTATAGGATCTTTGATTCGGCTAGGGGCTATGATGTTTTTGATGTTGGGGGCTCTTCTGTATATTAGACCCGGTTGTGCTGGTATAAGGGGTCCTAAATAGGGGTCCTTCTTTATAATATGCCAATGCTTATCCAATATATTTCTGATTTTTGAACACGAAGTGTTGTATTGAGTAATGAGAGAAAATTTAATCTTAGAAGTTGTTTCCACATCATCGGTTTTCCTTTTTTTGGTGATCTCTAAACAATCTTTCTGTGTTAATTTTTGCATCCTATAACAGTTTGTTCGGATATTTTTTATCTTTAAATCTGTTCTCCAGTATTTCGATTTGCCTGGCACATTCAGTGTCTTCAGAGCAGTTTTTGTGTACTGTCTTAAATTGTCCATAAGGGATGTTGCAAAGCCAAGGTTTGTGATGTGCACTTTTTAAATGGATGTAGGTGTTACTGTCTACAGGTTTGAAGTAGGTGGTTGTAGAGAATTTGCCCTACATTAAGGAGATATTTAGATCAAGGAATTCAATGTGGTCCTTATTGGTTTTAGCAACAAAGTTAATTCCTTTCTTGTTATTGTTTAGATGATTTATAAACAATGGTATGAGATGTGGTGGTCCAGACCATACAAAAAAGAGGTCATCTATATATCTTTTACATAAAGTTGTATGTTGATAAAATCCTGGTTGGGCATATATATATTCTTCTTCATACGCCCCCATGAAGATTTTAGCATAAGCGGGGGCTACCCTGGTACCCATCGCTGTACCCCTTATTTGCCGATAGGTGGCGCTGTTATGTAAAAAATAGTTGTTTTCGAGGACTAATTTTAGACCCTGTATCAAAAATTCTTTTTTTTAATACCACTAAGGAAATGTATGACAACAAATATGAATTAAACTGCAAAAGTTCATATGGTATTTATGTAATCGAGTGCACTTGTAAAAGACAATATGCATATCCGTCTAAATGGACACTGAGTATGTGTCACACGGGGTGATATTCTACAAAGTGTCTCCCGACACTGCAGCGAGTTCCATTAGAAGGACTCTTCTGTCCTCCATATCACACCCGTAGACGCTATTCCTTTAGATCAATCTAATAGATTACAAGCCTTACAAAGAAGAGAGATGTTCTGGATATATAGACTGCAGACCCTATATCCTAAGGGTCTAAACAATGCTACAGAACTCATTTATTAAGCTACATATTATAGAAGTATGGTTAAATGTATGCCGTGATATGCAATTAACAATGTGGTTAAAGGGGTTTTGCCATGATGTCATGTTGACGTGGGATCCTCCAAAATGGGTATTTAATCACTTTTCTAAATATATGTGATTACAAAAAGTGAAGCCTGTGAGAGCTACAGCATTTCTCAATCCCCCTTAGTTACCTGAAAGCTTCCACTAAACACGACCTAGGAGCTGACAGGCCGCGCTTGCGTGAAACACTTCTTATCTGATGACAGGGAAAATGAATGAGTTTCAAGGGGCTGGGTAGAAAGTGCAGTCTATAAGGCTGTGTCTGTGTCTGCTGTGTCTGCACTGTTGCAATGTCATTATTTTAGTTACGTTTTGAGACGCTCCCTTCTTCCTCACTCTCTGCTTACCCCCTCCCTCTCAGTCCTGCAGCTTTCATGACTCAGCATGATTCGTTGACATTCTCCCTGTGCTGATAAGGAGGTAAGTAACTTGTGTCCTGGCAAATCCCCTTAAAACATATGCCGCGATATGTATAATGTCCTTTTAAAAATGTGCCGTGATTTCCAATGTTCATTTATCCTTTATTTGTTACATAGAATCCATAGTAACGAATGTACCTGAGCTATTTTTACTTGATAATAGTTTTTATTATGTTGCTAATCACTCCTCGTTTGTAATTCAGAACTCTAAATGTAATTGGTCACTTTGTATTTCCCTCCACTCGAGCACTCTCTTCTTCTGTGCATTTTCCCATAGAGAAGAGGCGCTCTTCCTATTGGTTCTTTTATAATTACTGCTTTTACAAGCACCTATCAGGTTTCTCTACTAACACCCTTATTGCTATTGGTCCATTCGTTTTTACCGCTAGATCTTTAGACCAATCAACCTTAAACACTGTATTTCAAATCTGAATTAGCTCTTATGGCGCCCTAGATCTAGCAATTATAGCGCCCTCTCAGTTAAAAATAGGACGCTCGCTTATTGGCCAATTCATAGTGTCCGCCTTCTTCCCTTTTGGCTAGCACATCTCATCTCACATCTATTCATTGTATTTGGGATTTATCTACATTCCGCTATTCCCATATCCTAATTATCCATGATTTATCTACATCATGGATATATTGATACTGGTAAACAGCCCTTTTGCATATATTTTTATCAAGTATGAACTTTTACATATAATGCACATTCTTCACTAAGATTGCACTTTCAGCCTTCTCAGCGATTCTGTGTCTCTCCGGGGCTGCGGATTGACAGCCTATCCTCTAATCTCTTTAGATCTTCTCGGACTCATCACTTATCACTCTTGATTTACAGCTCATCTTCCAATCTCCTTAGATCTTCTCCGACTCATCAATTATCACTCTTGATTGACAGCTTATCTTCCAATCTCTTTAGATCTTCTCCGACTCATCACTGGTTTCAACACGTCATCTGATTGACATACATCAAATCCAATGACAACTTGTATTATTGTTATATATAGTATGTCTGAACACTCTGTTTTGTATACTTCTGAGGAAGCACGGGTCCATGTGCGAAACGCATAAAGTCTAATCCATTTTATTATGTCTTGTTTTTAATCTTGTGAAGGTAATCCCTTTGCACTTTTAAGAATAAAGTGAAATTTTTTAATAAGCCTTTAGCTCAGGCTTTTTATACCGTCCACGTGCGCCGGGTCACACTTTTTTGTTTCTACATTGGCGTCTATCCACCTTCAGATCCCCGAGTGGAGTACTATTGCAGACTTAGGATAAGCTCAGTGTCATCCCAGAGCCTCCCAGCCCCTTTAGTACTGTCCCCCTGTCCTCCTATTCAGGCCCAGACTCGGACCCTATGTGGCCACTAGTGGCTATAATGCTTTCCACCTCCTCTGAGTGGTAGTCGGGGCCCCCTGACTCACCACCAAGTATTAATCAGCAGGCCGCGCCTCTTCCCTACTCTCTGCAAGCTGCGGTTGATAACTGTGTTCCGCCGGTCTATGAGTACTCGGAATGCACTCCAAATTGGCTCTGCCGATGGCCAGACTGTTCTGGTCCCCAAGTCTCCCAAGCTCAGCGCTCTCTGCTAGGTAAGAGCGCAAGTAGCCGTGTTTCACTGCATAGGACCAGCGGAGCTCTCAGGTTACCCGAAGGCTAATGTTGATAGTGCTAGGGATGTAGCGATAATCACCTTGCTGAAGAGATGATGTACTTATAATTGCATAGTCTATCATAGTCTATCACAGCTTCAGGCTTGGTAGTTTCAAGAAACATATAACCATTCACGATGTTTGGCAGCTATAGTGCAGAGGGGCATTTTGGTACACAGTCTAAATAAGCTCTAGGTATGAACCAAAGTTTCAAGATATCAGTCTCGGTGTTAGACCCTTAAACCAAGGCACACTGTCACTCAGCCTCTCTCTTAGTAGGCTGCAAACCCGGGCATAATTTTACACAGTCTCTGAGCTGAATTAGCACTAATTACTCAAATGATAAAATCCAGACCAAAAATCTTCTGGCAAATAGCTGTCTGCTTGTGCTGCTCTTACTCGCTCTCTCTGGTAGACTGTGTCTACTAACGCTGCCCTCACTATAGCCATTTGGAATTGTGCAGCACACTGTTTTTCCACAGTCCAGTCAGCAATCATAGTTCCACGGGCAGGATATAACCCTTTCTTTTGTGATTACCACTCCTTTCCCTTTGTGACATGGGGACAATTGTTTCCCTCTTTAGACTCTTCCAGTGTCCATTCCTGCGCCTCTAGTAGTTCGATGGGAAGCAGTATCTATTTCAATTCAACGTAATACTCTATGTCACGTCAAGGGAGGTACAGTGAGCCCTGACTGGAACCCAGCCCACTGTCCCTGCCTGCTTGACGTGCTGCCCTAGGCGGCAGACAGCAACTGGGCGACAGTCCCTGCGCTACTAAAAGTGCTGGGGCCGTCAGGAGAAAGAATAGTCAGACTGTCCGGGTCAATAACAAATCGGGAACGCCAAGCCACAAATTAGAACCAGAGGGATAAGCGTAAACAAGCTGAGGTCAAACACGAACGGGAGCGAGGTACAAAAACAGAAGACAAGCCGGGGTCAAGAGAACAAGCCGAGGTCAGGTACACAGGTAAGCAGATAACAAACAAAAGCACAGGTAGCAAGGCAGCCAGGAGAATATCGCAGGCGCAGCACTCAGCTTGCAGGGAGTTTAAATGTGATTCCCGGATACCGCCCCTGTAGCTGATTGGAGTGGCCTCCGGGTCCTTCCATTGGCTAGTGCGACATGCCCCCTGCCCGGAGTGGCTGGACCTCTGTCACTCACAGAGCTGCCAGCAGAATGTGTATCACTGTGGGGTCGCTGATCAGCTGCTGCCGAACATTGTTCCCTGCAAGCTGAGCGCCGCCCAGCCCTGAAACTCTAATTCTCTACAGAACATTAACACTTAAATGTATTTTTGTTTTTGTTTTGTTGCACTGCAATTAGGGTGGCTAGAATGGAAACCCAGAAACTATATTACTATTACCCATAGAAGAGATTTTGGAAAAATATGGGACACACCGATATCTTTATAATAAAGACTTACTGGATTCTTAAGTTCAACACTTCGGTGGCCTATGGACTGAATAAGGCATTTGAAAACCTAGATGTTTAAACCAATAATAATACTGTATCCACACTTACAAAAGCTTTTACCCTTAGGACAACATTACTATACAACTATACATAATTAAACCACAGGATGCATTCAACAATTCATTAGATCTCTCCCATATTTCATCCTTGTGTTCCATGAAAAATTAACCAAGCAAATTTGTTACAGCAATTGTTTTATAACCAATTCTTATTATTTAATCAACCGAAATTGTCCTGTATGAATTAATTTACATGAATATACATCACACCTAATTTTTCCCTACTCATACCTACAATTCAGTTGCCTTTTTTTATATGTAGTTACTGAATTGTATTAGGAACAGAGATTGCCCATAATACTGTATGTAATAATAAGGTGTATACCAACTGCATATTTTCACATTTAATGCTTCCCCAAGTAAATTTCTCCTGCACTTTTCAGTCATTTGTTGCATTCAGGCATGTTTCAACAATATATTAAGGGTCATAGTGCATATCAAACTGCAGGAACTAAAACAGCCCCCCATTTATCTGGCTTTTTGCATTTGCAAACATAAAGCTAAACTTCTTGTTGCATACTAATCTTTTTTTTTTTCTTAAAGCGTAAGTTAATTTGATGCCTTATGGTCTTGCTCTGATGACTCATATAACAACTGTGAAATCTGCTGCAAGCCATCCTGCATATGATAAGCAAGTTACGACATACATTAAAACCATGAGCCACTTTAACATTTATTAAGCAATTTGAGACAGAAGTTATTTTGCTTAGTCACCTAAATAAAACTTTGAGGCGGAAAACAGGAAGAAAAAAAAATTGAAGCGAAAAGTGTGGGCTGAAGTGTAGTTTTTTTGGGATACGTGTTACTTTTTTATCACTTTTTATTCCAATTTTTTTTGGGATATCAAATGTTCAAGAAACCACAATTTTAGCATTTAGAATATTTTTTATTCCACGGTGTTCATTGTATGGGATAAATGAGGTTATATTTTAATAGATTGGACTTTTACGGATGTTGCAATACCAAATATGTGTAATTTTTTTTATTTGTAAAATGACAAAAGGAGGGGGGATTTAAACTTTAAAGATATTTTTTAAACTTTTATTTTTGTACTTTAATGCTCAGTCCCCCTAGATTACTTGACCACTAGGGTGCAGAATGAATTTCCTGTATACAGCAGTACTATTGTATTGCTGTACATAGGATTTTCATTCATTACCTATTACACCCTGCCGTAGATGTACATGCATGGCAGCTGCAGAAGCCTGCATGATATTCCTGCTGCCATGGCAACCGATCACTTTGTGCAACTACATTGCAATTACTGAGCGCTTGCCGCCGGCACTGAACGCTCGTCGCCCGCACTGGAGTGCTGCGATGCTGAGGAAAGCCGACGGAGTTTAAGGGGTTAAACCCCGCCGGCTTTCCGCAGCATCACGGCTCTCCAGCCTCGAGCCGACCTGAGAGTATATTCGGACTATAAGACGCACCACTACATATTGCCCCACAATATGTAGTGGTGCGTCTTATAGTCCAAATTGGGGGTAAAAAAAATGCGTCTTATAGTCCGAAAATACAGTACATTATTTTACAAGTGCCACATTACTGTCACGTGCATACCATTTATTGTTTTAGAACATACAATATCTCACAAAAGTGAGTATTCCCTTTACATTTTTGTAAACACTGAAGATATGACACTTTGATACAATGTAAAATTGGTGTACCCTCAAAGTAACTCAACATACAGCCATCAATGTCTAAACCGCTGGCAACAAAAGTGAGTACACCCCAAAGTGAAAATGGGTAAATTGTGTTCAATTTGCCATTTTGCCTCCATGTCATGTGACTGGTTAGTGTTACAAGGTCTCAGCTGTGAATGCGGAGCGGGTGTGTAAAATTTGGTGTTATCGCTCTCACACTCTCTCATACTGGTTACTGGAAGTTCAACATGGCACCTCATGGCAAACAACTGTCTGAGGATATGAAAAAAAATAACTGTTACTCTACATAAAGTTGGCCTAGGCTATGAGAAGATTAGCAACACCCTGAAACTTAGCTATAGCGTGGTGGCCAAGACCATACAGTGGTTTAATAAGACAGGTTCCATTCAGAAAATGAGTGCACATGTTCCGAGTCATATCCAGATATTGTCTCTTTACAATAGACGTACGAGTCCTGCCAGCATTGCTGCAGAGTTTAGAGTGGTGGGGGATCAACTTGTCAGTGCTCAGACCATAAGCCACACACTGCATCAAATTGGTCTAGTTTGCTTTCATCCCTGAAGGAAGCCTCTTCGAAAGACGATGCACAAGAAATCCAGCAAACAGTTTGATGAAGACAAGCAGGCTAAGGACATGAATTACTGGAACCATGTCCTGTGATGAAAGCAAGAGAAACTTATTTGGTTCAGATGGTATCAAGATGGTGTGTGGCAGCAACCAGGTGAGAAGTACAAAGACAAGTGTGTCCGACCTACTGTCAAGATGGTGATGGGAGTGTCCTAGTTTGGGGCTGCATGAGTGCTGCGAGCTGTGTGGAGCTACAGTTCATTGAGGGAACCATGACTGCCAACATAAACTGTGAAATTCTGAAGCAGAGCATTATCCCCTCCGCAGAGCAGTACCCCAAAATGAAACAACCCCAAACACACCTTCATGACCACTGCCTTGCTGAGGAAAATAAAGGTAAAGATGCTGGACTGGCCAAACATGTCTCCAGACCTAAACCCTATTGAGCCTCAGTGGGGCATCATCGAACTGAAGGTGGAGGAGCATAAAGTGCGACATGTATGAATGGGATTTACGCCTGTTTTCAGGCGTATCCTGCGCCTCACCGGCCCGAATCCCCTGTCGGACGCAGGGATGCAATGTTAGGCGCAGCGTTCGCCACTTTCGGCTGCGCCTTTCATGAAGGGGTGTGCAATGGGCGCGGTGTGGGCTCGGTGTGTGTGTTCCGGGGGGGTGGATGCGGCGCGCTCGATAACTCCAAGACATGTACGATCGCGAGTCGGCAAAGTGCGGAGCATTGCAGCGCTCGCCAGCTCCGACAGGCAGACCTGGTTGAGTCTGGTCTAAATGATCCGGTGGAGGCAAAGTGAAGCGAGAACGTAACATGAGAGGAAACATATAGAAGATCGCAAGAGAAATCTCGGCTCTCAGCGCCGTGAGGCATGGAGCATGATTCCAAAAAAAATCGCCTTTATAAAGGCGTAAAACATTATCAGAAAAAGAGGTCAAACCTTATTTAATAAAAAAAAAATTAATAAAATCACTTTCCAAAAATCTAGACCGGCGCAACATCAGGAATTAGGATCTTGGAAATTGCCGGGAAATACAGTAATTCAAATTCTGTAAGCGCTTCTCATTGGCCGGCAGAAACCAGCGAATCAGAATAGGAGCGACAGTGACCCATTATAACCTATGGAGAAGTATTGACCAATCAAAATCAAAGGCAGGACAATTCAAAATACACTAAAAATACAGAAAAGAGCTGATTGGTTGAGCTAGCGGGGGCTTGGCTATCTCGGCCAATCAGAGCGCAAGCTACTTGTCCCATTGTAGTCTATGGCCAGATCGGGCAATGAAATCTCGGCTCTCAGCGCCGTGCGGCATGGAGTATGATTAAAAAAATAATTTTTATTAGGTGTAAAATATGATCTGAAAAAGAGCTGAAACCTTCTATAAACATAAATCAATAAAACCCCTAACAACGCGTTTGTCGCCGAGACCGGCGCTACATCAGGAATTCCGATATAGAGACTTGCCAGGAAATACAGTAATTCAAATTCTTTAAGCTCTTCTCATTGGTTGCCAGAAACCAGCCAATCAGAATAGGAGCGACAGTGACCCATTATAACCTATGGAGAAGTATTGACCAATCAAATGAAAAGGTGGACAGTTCAAAATACAGTAAAAAAGGCATATAAAATGATCAATAATATGGGGGTAACGAAAAAAAAAAAAATTCAATAAATTCATTTTTATTTCTTTATTTTCGTTACACCCATACTATTGATCATTGGCTAATGAAAATAAAGAAATAGAAATGAATTTATTGAATTAATATTTTTTCTTTAGTTACCCCCATATTATTGATGCAAATCTGTTTTTGACTGGCGTAAAAAAAAAATTCAATGGCAAAACTGCGAGTTTTGTTCATCCCACTGCACATAAAGTGGAACAAAAAGAACTCAAAGTAACTTAAAAACCCCAAAATGGTAGCAATAAAAAATGTCAGTTCATCCCGCTAATAAAAAGCCCTTAAACAGCTCTTGTATACAGAAAAAATAAATATATAAACATTGCTGTACACAATAAAAACTTTTTGTGCTACAACATAAAAAAATATAATTAAGAGTTATAGCTCTCAGACTATTGCGATGTAAAACTGTGTTTTTTTTAAAATAAGTTTTTATTGTGTAAAAGCAGTAAAACAGAAAAAAATATACATTTTTTATCACTGTAATCATATTGACCTGCTGACTAAAGTAAAGGTTATTTATACCACATGGTGACTGCTGTAAAAAAACTACCAGGATTGCTCCCACATTCTAGGTCATCCAAGCCAGCTTTTGGGAGGTCTCTGGATACATTAAAAGCCTATTATTCCAGGCAATCAAGGGGTGTGATTTGCTACCTGGTATTGGAGTAACAGTGAAGCTGGTGAGAGGCTCTAACTACCAAAGGCTTGAGGGAAGCCTGTTTGGTGACTGTACGGTATTGGTGGTGCTGGACGATAGGTCCAGACCACATTAGAGAGGGTCTTTTTGTGTATTTAGTTAAGTGACCAGATGGCTAAGGTTTTTGTTTATGTTTTGGAGTGCTGTTTTTCTGTAACCTGTGCCTTTAGATGAATAAAGCTGGCTGAGGCCAGTTTTGAAGAATACTGTGTCGGAGTAATGTTTTTGCCAATCCATATTGCAAAAAGACGGCAATCCAAATGACCCCCAGGCTTGTCCAAGATGGCGGCTGAGAGCTTACAATTGGTGAAGGATTCGGACAAGATTAGCTTATTAACTGGCAGAAGTGGTGCCTGAAAGGGAACATGAAGACTTGCTGCAGGATTTGAGTTAAAAGGCCAGCAGACGGACTGTGAGCTCTGTGAAGAGAGAGAGACACACACCCATATATAGGTTGTGCTGTATAAAAAGACTGGTTCAGTGGAGCAAGAGACTTGCTGCAGCCTGAAATTTTTTGTTTGACCATGCTTGCCCAGTTGATGCAGGCAACGAAACAAACTGAGCAGCTGATTGCCGAAATGCGGGAGGACAATAGACAGCTCCAGGCACAGTTTGAGGCAGAGCAACAGGCAATAAAATCCATTGACAATCAGACTCAGCAGTCTGAGAACAGTGGACTCTGGGCAATACAAGCTACCTTGGTGTCTGGAGGTGCAGAGCCAAAGATGGAACATGCACTTGCCGAGGGTAACCAATCATATCCATGTTGGGGATGCTTACAGGTGGACATGTGCTGGAGAGGATGTCCTGTTGCCAAAAGGCACTGGATTCCAAGTCCCAGGAAAACAAAGTTACTAAGGTACATTTGTGTAGTGTTGCTAATAGCAACCAGCCTCGACAGTAGGAAGCGCTGCTACTATCCAAGGGTGAGGAGCTGTGCTGGAGATGTCATAAAGCAGGCGACTGTGATCCTGAGATTCCTCTGATCAGCCCCAAGCCTGGGAGTTGTGGGTCGGTGAAATCCCACCGCTGGTAGACATGGATGGTCACCAGGAGGTGTCCGGGGTGCATCTATGGGAAGTCCCAACCAGAACCAGGTGAGACTGTTCCTGTTGCATGTGACACCTGTCTTGGGACTGCCGGGCATGGGCATGGTTTATGTGACAACCAAGGTGGGCCAAACAGAAGCCCAGACATGCTTCTTGAGCAGGAGAAGAGTCCTGAGAGCTGCAGGACTGTGAACTATGGACTATGGGTCTTGCAAACCTTGTCATCTATGGAAAATGATGACCCTCAGGTCATGTAAATAATACGTCAGTTATCCAGTGCTATGTCACATAGTCTGAAAAGGAGCATATCAATTTTGTTATTGAGGTAACACCACCTAGTGCAGCATGTGAACAGGCTGCTAGAGACACTGTGGCCAAAGCAGTAGAGGGCATTAGTTTTGGTGCATCCCTAGAGGGCATGGATGTTAATAGCACAAGTAGCGCAGGAAATGTTATCCTGTGATTGGTAGCAACCTGGAGAGTAGTGCTGCTGCTACAGAGCCTGGTGCAGCTAATGTGATTACTAAAATAAAATAAAAAAGTTAACGGCACTCCACTAAGAATAATCAAAGTGCAAAAGTAATTTATTTCTCCATACCAGAAAATACAGCAACGTTTCTGCTCCCTTTGTCAAAGGCTCCGTGAGGGAGCAGAAGCATCACTGTATTTTTCTGGTATGGAGGAATAAACTACTCTTGTCCTTTGGATTATTCTTTGTGGATTGCCGCTGACTTTTTTCTTTTTTTTTGTAGTGAGGAACTGTTATAGCTAGGCTTTTACTGCTGGCACCCAGCATTCGGCTATTATTTCTCTTTTTTTTTTTTTAGAGTGCTGCTGCTTTGTGATTTTTGTAAAGTGATTACTAGTGACAACCAATTGTGTTCTGCTCCTGGTGGTACCAAAAAGGTGGTTACATTGCTGTTGTGAACATGGCAAGTGTGGTATATGAATGGTAGAACCATAAAGATAATTGCCCTGCTGCTATAACTGATTTGTAAAGGTGTCTGCCATTGATGCCAGCACACAGTGTGAGCTTGATGGTGTGCAAGATGTGGGAGTGATTCTGATAGAAGCTGAGAGTTTTCCCTTGGAGATCGTAACAGGGGATGTGGAGTAAATATCTCACCATGCTGCAGAACGGGGGCTGCTTAACAGAGTCAGTAAGGACATGTCCCCATATCATGGGTTTTCACCTGGTTTTACAGACGGTTTTTGGTTTTGAAAGCCGTCTGTAAACCGGGTGTCAACCTTTTACACGGACTTCAATGAATGTTTTTTTAGACTGCTAGCTGTCCGAAAAACATTGAACATGTTCATTCTTCTGCTTGGCCAGAACATGAACATGTCGGGCAATGGGGGAGGGCTTGAAACCACAAACCACGGGGAAATGCCGTCCCCATTCACGTCAAAAACAGAACCAATACCAGTCGGGATTTCCTAGTGGAAAATGTGGTTTGCTGTTAGATAAACCAAGAACAGCATGAGCTAGGTGAAGCAGTACCCCAAGTTAGGAGCTTTGACCCTGGAGGGTTGAGTATGCAAGGTGAAAAGACCTATGGCCTTTATCAGAAAGGGGGATATGTGGCATAGCGACCTTAGGTGCTCGCATGTTTCTGCCACTGTGTGATTTTCAGCAGGAGATGTGCCACCAAAGACCTGTTCTCACAGGAGAAAAGCCAGCTATATTGGGTCAGTGACTCTGTTACTGGTAGTATCTGCTAGAATAGTTGCTACGTGGCTAATCCATATGAAAGCATGAGAATATGGTAAGTGGGGAGAGCAGAGCACAGAGGAGAAAGAAGCTAACCCTTTGCCTCCTATTTTTCTGTGCATCTTGGGTGGGGGGAAAGAGTAGGTTGCAGTCTCAAGTGTCAATGAAGAGTGAGAGCAGCTCTGATTGGTAGAGCAGGAGGCAGCAGGGGCTGCTTCACCAATCAGAACACTGCTCACAGTCCAGCACACTCTGTATCTGGGGTTGGTATCTTTCCCTCCTCTCGCATACTACTTCCCCTATGCTCAGCTATCATCAGAGAAGAAGAGAAACTGATGCTGAATGAATCAGTGGCCCCATGCCTCCCCTGTCTGTAGTGGGAAGAAGAAGCTGGTAGACTTACCAGACAAAAGGAGACAGGTAAGGAGGGGACAAGGGTGCTAGGTGTTGTGTGTGCATGTGAGTAGGATATGTAGTATATATGTGAGATGTGTATAAACTGTATGTACATGTGTCTAGTGTAAATATATATATAATGTGTGTGTTTACATGTGTCCAGTGTGTGTATAAGAATATGTTCACACGCAGTTTTTTGTGGTACTTCAGGGCATAATTGTGCTGCAAGACTCCCCGAAGTCCAGACTGTAACTACGGTAATTCATAGCTCCCATTGAGAGATATCATTAATAGTGATGAGCGATTGTGTCAACTATTGTTATCGATGCGATAGTCGATATCGGCAATTATCATGACGATATCCGAAAGTCGATAACAGATTATCGCCGATGACCATTAAAGTCTATGGGAGAGGAACAACACCTTCATTCTTGTACCCAAACAGGGCTGGAGAAGCTGGAATTAACATCCCCAACAGTACGCTGGATACGTGCTACATCTTAGACAAGACAATTAGGCAACAAGAGTCACAGAAAAAAAATTGACAGACTGTTCACTATCCCTGTCTTGTACTACAGCATAACCCTTAAACTTGCATGACCCACATATTAAAAAGTGCCAGAAGGCAGTATTATTTGAACCATCATTTTACTTGAACTGGAAATTTACTATCCCTGTCCTGGAACGCAGCATGACCCTTAAACCCGTCTGACCCACAGATTAAAAAGTGGCGGAAAAAGGAGTCTTTCAACCACCATTTAGTTTGAACTGGACATTGACTATGCCTGTCCTGGACCGCAGCATGACCCTTAAACCTTTTCTGAACCCACAGATTAAAAAGGGCCGGAAAAAGGAGTCTTTGAACCACCATTTTAGTTGAACTGGACATTGACTATACTTGTCCTGGGCCACAGCATGAGCCCCAAACCTGCTTGACCCCCAGATTAAAAAAGTGCTGGAAAAAAGGAGTCTTTGAACCACCATTTAGTTTGAACTGGACATTGACTTTTCCCTTTGTCTTGGACCCACAGCATGACCCTCAAACCTGCTTTGACCCACAGATTAAAAAGTCCCGGAAGAAAGTAGAAATTTGAACCACCATTTATTTTGAACTGGACATTGACTTACCTGTCCTGGACCGCAGTAGGGCCCATTAAAGCTGTCTGACCCACAGATTAAAAAAGTGCCGGAAAAAGGAGTCTTTCAACCACCATTTTAGTTGAACTGGACATTGACTATGCCTGTCCTGAACCGCAGCATGTCCCTCAAAACTGCGTGACCCACAGATTAAAAAGTGCCGGAAGAAAGTAGTCATTGAAGCAAGTATTTTAGTGAAATGAAAATTTTGACTTTCCATATCCAAATTAAACGCCAGCATGACCAAAAAAACCCGCACAGGTGCCCTTATGGACCATCAGCAGAAAATTTTGCAATAAGAAGTAAACTATATTAAAAACAACTCGTTTTCCAATACTGCTGCTGCTAGAGCTACTTGCCATTCTACTGGTGACATTTTTCCACTGTGACATTAGATTGTGAAGCAAACGAAACAGATGTCCCCAGTAGGTCAACGAGGCCTGTCTGAAATCCTGCGTTCTACTGTCAAGTGGATTGGAGGAAATTACTGATCAAGGCGGCTGAGGCTGTAAACGTGGGGTTCAGCTGGCAGGGCTGGACTTACAGTGGGTGTGGTGAGAGCAAGGGCTGGCGTCCGTCATTTATTAACACGCAGGTTCAGCTAGCAAGGCCCGAGTTACAGTGGGTGCGGTGAGGGCCCAGGCTGGTGTCCATCATCCATTAACACGGCAAAATTGCCCTTATGACGCAGCAACGAAAACAGTCATGCTGAAGCAGAGTGCGGAAGTGGAAGTGTGAGCAAAGACCTCGATCCTTCCTCAGTACACAGTCAAGACCTGGGTAGTGCTTGAGAAATTTCTGCCTCTACGAGAGCGCTTGCCCCTCCGTAAGATGCGACCAATTGAGCTTCACTTGGAAATTGCTGGTGGTTGACGCTCCTGTTTCACCCAGTGGCCCGTTTTCTTGGCATTCTTTTTTTTCATTTTACTCAACGTTTTTGGAGGAAGTTTGTCCCTGTTCTTGGGGGGTGGCGAATGTGATCCATACACCATTTTCCTCTGAATAACCTACATCTGTTCAAGTCTTCCTGTACCTCCCTTGTATAATTCAGAGGAAATTTGAAATCAGCTATTTTGTACATGCAATTTTTTTTAGTAGTTTAATTCTAGAAAACACATTTTTAAAATAGGATGGAATCCCACCACCTCTTTGTTTCTCTTTTTTTTAATTGTATTAAACTGGTTGTCTCACTACAGGGATTGCTAGCTATGTTAAAGATCTTGCAAAAACAAGTCATTTTGCAATATGTGTCTATTAACAGTGTCCTACCTATTCCTGTTTTTGACAGTACCATGCCCCATAAATTTCAAAACATCACTCTTGAGCCACTGTTGACAATTGTGAAGAACAAATGTCTGTTCGAAACCACATTTTTTATAATAGGACCTGTAGTACAGCTGTATTTCACAGCAATATGCCCCCAAAAAATTCAAAAACATAAACCCTTTGGCCATCTTGACAATTGTGAAGAAAAAATGTCTGTTAGAAACCACATTTTTTATAATAGGACCTGTAGTATAGCTGCATTTCACAGCAGCATGACCCAAAAAATTATAAAAATGACTTCTCAGCCACTGTTAAAAATTGTGAGGGAGAAATGCCATTTAGAAGACACATTTCTATTCCAAAGGACCTTGATTATAGCTGTATCTCACAGCATCATGACCCCAAAACCACTGACAGTGTGAAAAATGTTAAAGATGAAGTGAGTAAATGGAATACGTTTTTTTCATGAAACCTTATACAATTGGTGTCTTTTACAGTCTACTCACCACAAAACCAGCAAAATTACCTTTTGGGAACTGAGAATAAAAATTACAGTAAGAAATGATCATTTTAAAAAAAAAAATTCAAGAGGAATGGGAAGTAGACCGGCAACTAATCGGTGACCTCAGCAATTGTGGCCACAACATTATCAGAGATCCATGCCTGATTCATCTTGATAAAAGTCAAACGATCAACATTATCTGTGGAAAGCCAGATGCGTTTGTCTGTAATGACTCCTCCAGCTGTGCTGAAGGTCCGCTCAGATATGACGCTGGCTGCTGGGCAGGACAACACCTCTATGGCGTGGCGAGCAAGCTTGGGCCATTCATCCATTTTGGATACCCAGAAGTTGATTGGGTCCAGAACATATCCAAAAACATCGTTCTTGAGACGCAGATAGTCGTGCACCATGATCTTAAAGGAGTGTTATCATTTGAGCTGTTTGGGCTGTTCAGTTAATTTTCTCAGATTGAGTTTGAAATCCAGGGGCGTGTCTCTCCTGTCAGCAGACGTGCCTCTCCTCCCAGGAGGCGTGTCTCTCCTCACTGAAGACCTGTGACATCATCATTTTCTATAAAGCAGGGGATGCAGAAGGTTGTCTGGATATAACAGCTCTGTAGCCTCCTGCCTGCTTATGTCTGCAGCAAAGACAAAGACAAAGGCAAAGACAAGTGCAGCACAGACAAAGTGTTCAATCCTTATGTTATACACTACAGATGATGACATCATAAGGAGGCGGGGCTTGCATTCGATCTGAGGAACAGAACGCCTTCTTTTCCAAGTAGCAGCTTAAGGACTGGACCTGTGAGGAGGTGAATCAACCTCTTGGCAAAAGCCCTTTGAACAGGCAGTAATTGCCCAGATCATCACCATAGAGCTGGGAGATGTACAAAGAGGCAGCAGACCTTGGTTTCACTATCGATTTTAACAGCTCAGAGGGGAGTAAGCACAGAGTGTGCAGGCAGCCAATCACAGTGCAGGGGGCGTGGCCAGGGCATTTCCTGTCTAGGGGCGTATCCCAACAGGCTGAATGAAATGTCAGCCAGCTAATCACAGTGCAGGGGGCGTGTCTAGGGAATCGACCAGGGGGCGTTCCGACCAGCAACAGAGCAACAGCAGAAACAGAATACAGATCTACAGAGAAGCTGATATCTGCTAAACGAAGTGACAGAGGTAATGCAACCCAATTACAAAAGTGCTTAATTTTTTCTGTCCCAAAATTCTTGAGACATGATCTTTGTTAACGTTTAAACCCCTTTAAGCCAGTCTCTGTGTGTTGTATGTGTGCCCTGCATTACATGCGTTGGTGAGGTGGCAAATAAGGATTGCCAGAGGTCACCTATTAGGCTTCTGCCACAACGCCTGCTGCTGCCGCTGCGGCTGCTTGGCACTCTACTGCTGTCACGTTGCTGACGTTGCTCCAGCGTGACGTTTGAAGAACGTGAAGCAGACGCAACAGATGTTTCATGTTGATCAATCAGCACGGTCTCCAATTCCTGCATTTTACTCTCTATTTGGGTGGGTGGAAGGAAAGTGCTGAGTTTTGCTTTGTACCGGGGATCGAGGAGGGTGGCCACCCAATAACTTTTGTTCAGTTTGATGGCCTTAATGCGAGGATCATGTTGGAGGAAATGGAGCATCCAAGCACTCATGTGAGAGATGGAGCCTTGAATTCCCAAGTATCTGGGTCGAGGGGCACTAGCAAACTGATCTTCCTCATCTTCCTCCTCCGCCTACAATCCGTGCCAACCTCTTTCCAAGGCAGGGACATCGGTAACATCGGGATCCAGGAATACCTCATCCTCCTCCGCTTCCTCCGCCACAGCTTCAACACAGCCCTGACTTGCCTCAGATTCTGTACCCTGAGAGCTGAGGCGCCGCCTTGCACTAGCCCTGGACCCCGAACCACTGCCTAATGAAGACGATAAAGTTGTGAAACTGTCGGGCCTTCTGGATTCGATGGAGAGAAAATGCTCCGTTTTCCGCATCTGTGTCCTTTCTCCTCCTCCGTCGCTGGTGGGACCTGCTTTTTCAGAGTGTCCAACGATCATTCCAGAACTAAGATCACCACAATGCTCATGCTGACAAGGGCATTGTCTGCACTGACCATTTTGGTGGCTACTACAAACCTGGCAAGGATGATGCCGAGCTGTCCCACCAGCCTCCACTCTCGGTGGCTCAACACCCCGAGGTCCGCACCGTTGCTTGTCAGGCCATGTGTCACTTCGTACTGCGTAATGGCATTGCGCTGCTGCCACAATCGCTGGAGCATGTGGAGGGTGGAATTCCAGCGTGTTGCCACATCAACAATGAGACGGTTGACGGGGAGGCCGAGCTGATGCTGCAACGCAGCCAGGTGGGACGAAGCAGGGTGTGAACGGCGGAAGTGTGAGCTCAGACCTCGAGCCTTCCTCAGCAGGCAGTCCAGACCCGGGTAGCGCTTTACAAATTTCTGATCGACGAGGTTCATGACATGTGCCAGGCAAGGGATTTGATCCAGCCTACCGATATTAAGGGCGGCCAGGAGATTTCGACCGTTATTTCACAACGCCTTGCCTGGCACAAGGTTATTGTAAACCAGCCAGCGCTCGGTCTCATTGCGAATTACCGTCCACAGCTCCTGACCTGTGTGTTGACGGTCTCCAAGACAGATTCATTTCAACACGGCCTGGTTTCTATGGGCACGTGATACTACCAGTCGACCTTGGGGGAAAGAACCCTGCACCATCCCTGCAGTTTTGAAGAGCGTGCGCTGACCTGAGAGCCACCATTACCACCAGAGACATCCACCCAGCTCACCCCTGAGCTGTCACTGAGATATAGCGTCCTTGGCCGTGCTTACTAGTCCATGTATCGGTTGTCAGATGGACTTTGCCAGACACAGATGCAGACAACGTGCTTCAAATTTTAGATGACACGTGGCTGGCCAGGGCAGGGACGGCTTTTCTGGAAAAGAAATGCCTGCTTGGCATCTGGTATTGGGGGCAGGCAAGAGCCATGACATGGCGGAACCCATCTGTGTTCACCAGACAGAAAGGCAACGTTTCCAAGGCCAAAAACCTGGCAATGCAGACATTCAGGTTTTGGGATGGTTTGGGTTAAAGTGATTCTTCTGCTCCCAAACCTGGTAGACAGAAGGCTGGCTGCTAGACTGGCCGCTGTACGGCGTGCAGGTCAAACTGGTGGGAAGGGGGAAGGGGTAGGATGGGTCTCTGGTGGTGCTGGTGGTACTCGGGCGACGGTGGAGGCTGAAGCGGAGGCTGATCCTTGATCATGACTCTGAGAGACATGGGCAGCTGAGGAACGCTTGGTGGCGGAGGAGGCAGAGACAGAGGGTGTGACAGTGGTTGGAAGCCCGGGATCGGTGTGGCCTTTTTTCACCAAGTGTTCCCTCCATTTCAACTCATGCATTCGCTGCATGTGACTAGACATGTTGGTGGTGGTTAAACACCTAAGATTCTTCCCTCTACTGATGCGTTTACGGCAAAGGCGGCATATGACATCGCTGGGTGAATCAGAGGCTTGCTCGAAAAAGTCCCAGTCTTGAGAGGTCCTGGACCTTTTCGACGGCGATAAGCGAGGAGCGGTGTTTCCGCTGATCGTGGCTGGCGGAATAATCTCAGCGGACTTGTGCAACCGCCCTCTCCCTTTTTGAGGCGGGACCCGTACTGACACTACCCCATCGTCTTTCTCCTCGTCCAGTGATAAAGGGCTCGCAAGCAAATTCTGCTGAAAAGACCATGTTGCATCCGCAATGTCGTCATCATCATCATCAACACAGGTGACTTCCTCGTCCTGACATTCTACATCCTGGACCTGTGGGCTACAAGTAACAGGCACTGCAAGACTTTGCCGACCACCCAGGATTTTTGCCGATTGACCGGCTTCCTTCTCCTCCTCTGATGGCATCAGCGATTGGGCGTCAGAGCAGACAAAATCATCCTCTTTGGCCTCTTTATCTTTTGAAATGCCTTCTGGCCCCAACCGCATTTTAAAAAATAATGGTTTTGGACGACAGCATCTTAAAAGCAGGAGTGAACTTTATTCCAAAGTGAAAAACACCATAGCAATGTTTCGGCCCGTCAATACATGGCTTGCTTAAAGAAGGCCATGTATTGACGGACCGAAACGTTGCTATGGTGTCGTCCAAAACCATTATTTTTTGCAATTGATTCTTGGTGAGTTGTGGGCTTGCTCACCCCAGGACGGACTTTGCATTTATTACAATTTATTGATTGTGGAATTTTGTGTGCTGTTCCCATTTTGCGTTTTTTTTTCCCAACCGCATTAGGTCATCAAAGAGGTCTTCAGAAAATGGATTATCCACAGTGGTGGGTACACGAGTTGACATTTGGGCTTCCTTCGCTTCATGTTGGACGGATGCTGACGATGATGAGATGACATTTGTGGCCGTGACTGGGAGGGGCGGGAGGTAAGACTGCTGGATAAGGTTTTCATTTAAACCCCTGAAGAACAGATTTGGCTATGCTGTTCTTTACTGATATTCACAGGGCTCTGACCCTGCGATGTGAGGCCTGTCAGTCGTGCAACCGACGATCCGCTGGTTTGCGTGTTGTCGCCAGCACTGGAAAGGACACCCTTCTCCCCTTCCCGTACCTCTACCTCCATGTCCTACACCCCTCTTTGCTCGCTTACCACCATGCATTTCGCTCCTTTTCAGAAAGATAAAAATTTAAAAAGTTATGGAAGAGTTTTTGACAAATCTCTTATTGAAAGACGGCAAATCCCAGCTATTCTTAAATCCCCCTAATTTCCCAAAGCCAACTAGGATTAGAAACAGAATTGTTTCTATCGAATACCTGTGAAATGCGGTCTGGTGGAAGAACCGTAAGACAAAATCAACAATGTTCTTTCTTCAGTCCCAGGGATTTACAACTGCCCAGTAGGAATAGGAATTGATAGTTTTCAACAAACTATCATAAAAGTGCGCTATCTGCGCCAAACTGAGATTCACTGAGTGCAATAAAACTATTCAAAAGTTACACGGATGAGAAATTTCGTTTTTTGCAGCAATGACACACGAGAACAATTACTAGAAAAATTCTGTATCCAAATTTAAGTACAAGGTGGCTCTTTGAACAAAACTGGGCCGCACCAAAGTGCAATACAGCTATTTAAAAGTTATATGGATAATAAAAGGTGGTTTTTGCACCTATGAAATACACCAACAGTTACTAGAAAATTTCTGTATACAAATTTAAGTACAAAGTGGCTCTTTGAACAAAACTGGGGCGCACCAAAGTGCAGTACAGCTATTTAAAAGTTATACGGATAACAAAAGGTGGTTTTTGCACCAATGAAATACACCAACAGTTACTAGAAAATTTCTGTATCCAAATTTAAGTACAACATGGCTATTTGAAAAAAACTGGGACGCACAAAATAAAAGGTACAATTTCACCTGAGGTGCGAGTTGTGCTGGCCAAAAAGTGGTAAAAAAAAATGCCATTTCAATGCAGGTTCAAAGCAGAGTCTGGCCGCACAATACACACCCTCCTTTCCAATGCCTGTCTGTCCCCCCCCCCCTCCGTGCGGCTGAACAGCGCTAGATGCCTCTCTAAAAGTCTCTGTCTAACTAAATAAGAACTGAAATTCTATAATCTACCAATATTCTAATATTCACAGCTAAAACCATAGTTGTCTGTATGAATAAAGAGAACTGTGTCTCTGAGCTGAGCTGTATTGAGAGACACGCAGCACATGTCTTGCTCTAGTGTTAGACACTCAAAGACTTTAATACTGAACAGGAAACGCTGTTCTATGCAAAACGGTCATGTGATTTTTCCAGCCAATGACAACCCTACACATCACAGTCATGACGTCACACACCCAGCTTCCCCCCTGCTCTTGCTCTAAGCTGATTTGCTGGCTGCCAAAATGACAGGAAGCGCCGAAAATGGCACGATAGTAATAGATTATCTGCAGATTGTCACCTAAAATATTGCATGATCGGAAATTTCCGTTCAGCCTAAAAATCGTGCCGATTTCAACTTTGTCGATTATAATCGCTCATCCCTAATCATAAACTTCCGTTTTCCCCGACATGCACTGCGTGCTGGGAGAAAGAAGTGGCATGTAACTTCTTCCCTGCAGGAATGAGTGCCTCAAAACCGGCTTCAAATCAGACAGGAAACTGTTTTACATTATATCCTATATAATATAGTGTCGTAGTTTAGATGACACTTATTTTACATGAGTAATTTTAGCGCATTTTGTCAGTGCCTACAAAGAATTCTTCGAGGCGTTTTACGCACTAAAAACACAAACGATAAGACAGAAGCCCGCCCCATACTGCTGCTAGGAATCATGACTCACAGCTTCTGAATTTTGTTTCCCAGACAGACATGGTGTATGCCTGGAGGCAGCTGAATCCAGAGGGTAGGGAATTTTCCTTCTTTTCCTATTCCCATAATTCTTGGTCCACAATTGATTATTTTCTATTATCCCGCTTCTTCCACTGGTCGACTCAATAGTTATCGGGGATCTGGTAATTTCTGATCACTCACCACTTGTACTCCAATTACCAGATTTCTCCCAGAGAGGCACAGACTTCATCTGGAGATTTCCCTCCTATCTATACAAATATGAGGATTTCCATGTGGCATTGGTGATTTAGTGGAGGGATTTTATGGCAAATAATTACTCAGAAGACATATCGCCACAATTGATATGGGGAACAGGGAAAATAGTTTTAAGAGAGAAGATCATCTCCTATATAGCTCACCAAAAGAAAACGATTAATGATAAAATTACATCACTAAGCGAGCAGTTGCGGCTGGCATATTCAACCTTTCGAGCTATTCCCTCTATATCCAACCAGGAAAAGTGGAACTCTGCGCGTCACCAATATGAACAATGGCTTGAACAAAGGGAGACCTCTCGTAGGTATCTCTCAGAGGCTAAGTTGTTAGGCTAGATGGATACAAAGGAGAATTTTTTTAAATTCTTAATGCAGAGGTCTCCCCGCATCTCATCGAAGTCTTTAATTCATTTATGCATGGATCCCCCATTCCCAACCACATGAATACTGCTTTCATTAAGATTTTACCAAAGTTAGACAGAGACCCCATGCTATCTTCTTCGTATAGGCCCATTTATCTTATTAACGTCAACCATAAGTTACTATCTAAAATTTTGGCTGACAGATTATCATTCATACTGCCTTGTCTAATTTCGCCACAGCAAGTGGGCTTTGTTAAGAACAGGTCGGTGGTAATAAATATTCGTATGGTCCTAACTATTTTAGACAATATTAAACTCAGACCCCATCTGCATGCCTTACCAGTGTTCCTCACTATAGATGCCGAAAAGGCATTCGACAGTGTCAGTTGGACCTGGTTGAATGGAGTGTTGAATTGGTTTGGAGTCATTGGCCCTTTCCCCAATCACCTTACTGCCCTGTATGCTAACCCCACTGCCCAGCTGTACACCACAGGTTTCTTGTCCTTGAACTTCTCCCTTCAGCGAGGCACCCTTCAGGGATGCCCATTGTCACCACTTTTGTTTAATTTGGCGATTGAACCCCTTTCTTGTTTTATTTCCTCTTCCTCCTTAATTCAGAGTATGCAAATTGGTTCCTCGGAGTTAAAATTGGCGTTATTCGCTGATGATTTAATTTTTTTTCTAGCACATCCTGCAAGAGATATACCAGTCATTTTGGATTTTTTAGAACAGTTTGGGAATTGCTCGGGATTTAAGATTAATCCCTCTAAATCTGAGATTCTAGATGTGGCTCCCCCGGGGTACCAGCGCTCCATCCCTTTAGACCGCCTGTCGGTTCCTGTAGCCTCACATTCAGTGAGATACCTGGGAATCCATATTGGTAAATCCCTAGAATATCTATATCACCTCAATTATCCTCCTCTATTCAAAACAATTCAGAAAGATTGGCTAGATGGAATAATTTACCCATTTCCCTAATGGCTCGCTGTCAACTCATCAAGATGATGAGCTTTTCCAAACTCCTTTATCCTATGCAGACTATTAATCAAACATAAAGATGTCAACTCTATCATTTCTGCCTTTTCCTCTTTTATTTGGAGGCGTAAAGGGCCCAGAATTGCCATTAAAAAATGTATGCTCTCCAAAGATAGAGGGGGCCTTAATTTGCCCGATATCAGGAAATACAATTTAGGATGCCTGCTAAGGCATGGCTTTGACTGGGTAAAGGAGCACTCCTGCTTCTCCAATACTCCTCTTGAAGCTGAATTAGTCTCACCTTGGTCACTGCCTGCCCTTCTCCATGTTAAATTTTCCCGTCTCCCGGCTCAGATAAAAAATAGTCTCCTCTTAAAGGACACAATAGGGGCATGTAAGGCGGCCCGATCGCTATTCCATTTACCTTACCAGTCCAGTAGAATACTTCCACTGTGGGGTCATCCGGACTTTGTAGCCGGCATGGAAAACTCTCAGTTCGTTTTGTGGCGGGAAAGGGGAATCAAGAAGGTGATAGATGAGTCCAAAAGAGATTTCTCTCGTTTGAGGAACTCTGGACGCAATTCACCAGACCTGGGTCCCATTTTCTGGCATACCAACAAGTCACCTGAGCGACCCGATGCCTCCCACACAGCCAGCCAGTATCTTCTCTACTTTGCACTGAAGAGGGACAAAAATCCCGAAACAGCGTTGTCTGTAGATGAGAGATACTGGCTTGGCTAAAAAATCCTTTTTGCTTTCTCAAGACTCGGTGGGTCAAAAGTAAATTGAGGATTTGTTGCAACCAACAGAGGGCGCTGTGGGCTTCTCAGCCCCTTTCCCATAATGCCTTGTGATATGCAGTTTTTGTAAGACAGTAATACCTATCGTGTCTAAATTTTTGGAAGCCAATCATTTTGATTTCTTCTTATCAGCTCATACATCCTCCTACCCTCTATCCGTTATCTATAAGGGATTGCGAGACCCTTTCCCAGACAGACCAACAATTTCACTATTTGGTAGGTGGGAGACTATATTCCCAGGAATAAATATTAACCAGAGCATCTTAGAAGGCTGGGCCAGGATTCGAAAATTTGTTATTTGTGAGCGTTGGAGAGACACGTACTTTCGATTGGCACATGGTGTGATCTTTGGATTTAATATACCCCCCCCCTCCACCCAGCGTGTCCCGACCGGATTATAGCCTGCCCGAAGTGCAGTCTATCAGGATCAGATTTATCACATGGTGTCTGGTCTTGTCCCTTTACTAAGGCCTTCTGGGAGGCAATAGTAGAATTTATACACTCGAAATTTCCGGTTAAACTTTCTGTACAGCCTCAACAGCTATTCTTTCATAGCCTTCCGCCCGACTATAATAATCAGCCTATAATACACATTATTTAATTGGCAGCTAAGAGAGGGCTACTTCACAAGTGGTTGACCTCCTCCAAATCCTCCAAATGGTAAAACACTATGCGTATCTGGAGAAGTTGGATATGCCTAGGACAAAAGAGACCCTCATGGGAAAATACTTTAAAAAAATGGAGAACCTTTATTGAACTCTGTTATACAGAGTCTGAAATTTCTGTGTTTATGAAAGCCCTTTACCTTCACGCAACGGTATTTACCCTGGCCTTGGAGGGTACGTTGGGTAGACTTAAGGCTACTACCTGATTTTCTGCTATCCATGGGTGGTCCTCTGCTTTATCTCCTTCTTGTCACGTCAAGGGAGGTACAGTGAGCCCTGAATGGAACCCAGCCCACTGTCCCTGCCTACTTGACGTGCTGCCCTAGGCGGCAGATGTCAACTGGGTGACAGTCCATGCGCTGCTAGAGTGCTGGGGCCATCAAGAGGAAGAAAGGTCAGACAGTCCTAGTCAATATCAAATCAGAAATACCAAGCCACAAATCAGAACCAGAGAGTAAAAGTAAACAAGCCGAGTTCACACATGCATGGGAGCGAGGTACAAAAACGGAGCGCAAGACAGGGTCAGGAAAACAAGCAGAGGTCTGGTACATGGATAAGCAAACAAAAAACTATAGCAAAAGTAATGAAGGCAGCCAGGAGAATATTACAGGCGCTGCACTCAGCCTGCAGGGTGTTTAAATGTGATTCCCGGACACCACCCCAGCAGCCGTTTGGAGCGGCCTCCTGGTCCTCCCATTGGCTGGTGCAACATACCCTCTGTCCAGAGTGCGTGGGCCTCTTTCACTCATGGAGCTGCAGCAGACTGTCTATCCGGGTGGGGTCACAAATCAGCTGCTGCAGACTGTTGCTCCCTGCAGGCTAAGCGCCGCTTAGCTCTGACAGTACCCCCCCCCCTTTTAGGAGGGGCCACGGACCCTTCCCTGGTCTGGGTTTGTCTGGGTGACTGTCATGGAACTCCCTTATCAGGTGATCCGCATGGGTGGCTGTCGCCGGCACCCATGATCTCTCCTCAGGACTATAACCCTTCCAATGGACCAGGTACTGTAGTGACCTCTGGACCTCTTGGGAATCCAAGATTCGGGCAACCTCGTATTCTAACTCCCCCTCAATACACACTGGAGGAGGAGGTCCAGAGGGTGGAGTCCCAGGCTGAATATACCTCTTGAGAAGAGAGCGATGGAACACGTTGTGTATCTGGAGACAAGAGGGTAATTGTAGCCGATATGCTACTGGATTAACCACTTCTAGAATCACATATGGACCAACAAATCTCTGCGCGAGTTTACCGGAGGGGACTTTTAATCGTAGGTTTCAGGTGCATAACCATACCTTCTCCCCAACAGCAAACCCTCTAGAACAAAAGCGCCATCTATCGCAACTTTTCTTCTGGATTTTCTGGGTCTTAACCAAGTTCTTCTGAACTTGGGCCCAGACTGTGCACAGATATTTCAAGATAACATGCACTCCGCTGTGATTTGACGTAGCACTGGAAAACAACGCATGTCTTGGGTGAAACTCCAAAACTACATCAGCGGGCAGCCCTTCCATGATAAATAGAATACACTTTTCTGTATGGAATCTACCAACATCTCGAGCTCCGGAGTACAATGTTGGATTATGCCCTTAGCCAGCGGAGTAGAGTCAATAGCCACTACCCTCAGGGAATCAGATAGCGGACTCCACGGTAGGCACAGACATTTGGCGAAGGATGCGTCTACAAAATTGGAAGCTTTCCCAGAATCCACAAAAGCATTCCCAGAACCAGACAGAGACATACATGAGATCTTAACTGGGAGCAGCAACTTTTTGGATACAATAGGAAATACCTGTTCGCCTAGGTGACCTTCCTGCAAATCACCTAGGCGCTGGAGTTTTCCGGCCTGGTCTTCCTTTTGGAGCACTCCTGGATACCGTGTCCATCTTCGCCACAGTAAAAGCTCAATCCCTGGGTACGACGAGAAGTCCTCCGGTCGCTGGCAGAAGTCGCAGAAGAAGCCCCCACTTGCATGGGCTCCTCTGTGTTTAGATCAGGAACCGTGGGTGTAGAAGGGACCATGGAGTGGACCACAGGAGGGAGAGACTTTTCACGACGTCTCTTCATAAAACGTCTGTCCAGACGAACAGCTAGTGCCATAGCCTCATCTAAGGAACCAGGGGTAGGGTAAGCCACCAACATATCCTTCACATAGTCGGCTAATCCTAATCTAAACTGACATCTAAGAGTTGGGTCGTTCCACCCTGACGCAATAGTCCTCCACATTCCTTTTACCCTGCCTCAAAGTGATTATTCGAGCCTCAGCCACAGCTTCCCTATCAGGGTTATCAAAAATTACGCCCAAGGAGACAAAGAACCTGTCCACAGAAGAAAGTTCTGGCGAATCAGGTGGTAAAGAAAATGCCCACTCCTGAGGGGGACCATGAAGAAGGGACATAACGATTCCCACCCTCTGTTCCTCATTGCCCAAGGTATGTGGGCGAAGCCTAAAATACAGGCGACATCTTTCCCTAAATGTCAAAAAGGCCCTTCTGTTGCCTGAGAATCTATCAGGCAACTGAATCGGGGGTTCCACAGGGGAGGCAGATAATCCAGGAACACTCTGACTTTGGGTAGTCTCCTGCTGTTGTACCCTCAGTGCCAGATCCTGAACTAGCTGGGTAAGCCCCTGCATCTGCTCCACAGCTGTCATGGGGTTCATGGAGAGTGGAGAGCAGAGATGGTTTCGGCCTGTGAAAATGTCACGTCAAGGGAGGTTAAGCAACACACGTGTGTTAGTGCTGTAATATCATGCACAACGCCAGAGACTAGCCTTGGTAAGGGGTATCCTCTTCATTAACCCCATAAACCACGTACTCACAGAAGAATAAACACCTCAAGGCTTAATGTGATTTATGATTCTTTCATTTTCTGCAAATACGATATTGTAATACTTCCATAGGAATACAATCAGCAACGTATTAAATATATAGAGATACAAAAAAGTGGTAAAGCTGGCGTAGTGACCGAGAGAAAAGTCCTCTAGTTCAGTCCATCCATATAAAGTGCAACGAATTCACGAGTCCTCAGTGCTGATGACCGGACCCTCAACAGAGCTTAAGAGAGAGCTCGCGCATCCTGGCGCCATAGGTAATGAAGGCAGCCAGGAGAGTATCACAGGTGCTGCACTCAGCCTGCAGGGAGTTTAAATGTGATTCCCGGACACCGCCCCAGCAGCGGCTAAATAAGCCGTGTGAACATACGCGTACAATGAGTAATCTAATCTCTGGGGTACGGCATGTAGTCTAATCTATGGGGTACGGTAGGTAATGTAGTAATCTCTGGAGTACGGCGTGTAATCTAATCTCTAGGGTATAGTGGATAATGTAGCAATCTCTGGAGTATAGTGAGTAATGTAAGGTAATGTAATCTCCGGGGTACGGTGTGTTATGTAATCTCTGGGGTACAGTGAGTAATGTAATTGATTTCTAGGGTTTAGTGTGTAATATAATTAGAGATGGGCGAATTTCTCAAAAATTCGATTCGGTGACTTTGCAGAATTTTCCGACAAAATTAGTTTCGGTCCGAATTACTTCGGGACGAATCGCGTTAAAAAACAGCTATTTCCAGGCTGCACAGAGCCTGCAGGGTGCTGTAGAACGTTGTGCCATGCTTAAATATGCAGAGGGATCTTGGTTTGGTCTTCATACAATGTTGTGTTTTAGTATGACACACACATGACTGCTGCCACTCTTAGAATTGCTTCACTATAAAATTCCCTGGGCACTTAAGAGGGCAAAACTGACCAAAAAACTCAAGCGGGAATGTAGCCTGATAAAGTCATGGCAGCAAAAGCTGGAAAACAACAAGCTGAGAGCTCAGGTGGCAACATCAGTGACAGAGTGTGGAGGTGACAGCGGCAGCCACAGCAGCATGAGGTCAGAGAGTGGAACAATGACATTCTGGAGGTGGCAAAAACAGGAGTAGGCCACAGAGTGGCACAATGACAGTGTGGAAGTCACGGCAGCAGCAGCATGAGGTCAGACAGTGGAACAATGATATTCTGGAGGTGGCAAAAACTGGAGTAGGCCGCAGAGTGGCACAATGCCACAGTGTGGAGGTCACAGCAGCAGCATGAGGTCAGGCAGTGGCAATATGACATTCTGGAGGTGGCAATAACTGGAGTAGGCCACAGAGTGGCAAAATGACACAGTGTGGAGGTCACGGCAGCAGCAGCATGAGGTCAGACAGTGGCACAATGACATTCTGGAGGTGGCAAAAACAGGAGTAGGCCACAGAGTGGCACAATGACAGAGAGTGGAGGTGACGGCGCAGGAGCAACAGCATGAGGTCAGAGAGTGGCACAATGACACAGTGTGGAGGTGACCGCAGCAGAAACAACTGCACGAGAATGTGGTCAGAGAGTGGCACAATGACATTCTTGGGAGGGGAAAAAACCAGAGTAGGCCCAGAGTGCACAATGACAGAGAGTGGAGGTGACGGGGCAGGAGCAACAGCATGAGGTCAGAGATTGCACAATGACACAGTGTGGAGGTACCGGCAGCACAAAAGAGCAGTAGGTCAGAAGTGGCACAATGACATTCTGAGGTGGAAAATAAGGTAGGCCCAGAGTGTCACAATGACAGAGAGTGGAGGTAAATGGCAGGAAGCAACAGCATGAGGTCAGAGACTGGCACAATGACACAGTGTGGAGGTCACGGCAGCAGCAGCATGAGGTCAGACAGTGGCACAATGACATTCTGGAGGTGGAATAAACAGGAGTAGGCCACAGAGTGGTACAATGACAGAGAGTGGAGGTGACGGTGGCAGGAGCACCAGCATGAGGTCAGAGAGTGGCACAATGACACAGTGTGGAAGTCACGGCAGCAGCAGCATGAGGCCCAGACAGTGGAAACAATGACATTCTGGAGGGGGCAAAAAACAGGAGTAGGCCACAGAGTAGCACAATGACACGTGTGGAGGTCACGGCAGAAGCAGCATGAGGTCAGACAGTGGCACAATGACATTCTGGAGGTGGCAAAAACTGGAGTATGCCATAGAGTGGCACAATGACACAGTGTGGAGGTCACGGCAGCAGCAGCATGAGGTCAGGCAGTGGCAAAATGACATTCTGGAGGTGGCAAAAACTGAGTAGGCCAAAAGGGGTGGCACAATGACACAGTGTGGAGGTGACCGCAAGCACAACAACAACAGCAGAAATGAGGTCAGAGAGTGGCACAATGACACAGTATGGGATGTCCGGCACCACAACAGCAGCAGCAGAATGAGGTCATAGGGGTGGCACAATGACATTTCTGGAGGTGGGAATAAACAGGATAGGCCACAGAGTGGCACAATGAACACAGTGTGGAGGTCACGGCAGCAGCAGCATGAGGTCAGGCAGTGGCACAATGCCCATTGTGGAGGTGGCAAAAACAGGAGTAGGCCACAGAGTGGCACAATGACAGAGAGTGGAGGTGACGGCGGCTGGAGCAACAGCATGAGGTCAGAGAGTGGCACAATGACACAGTGTGGAGGTGACCGCAGCAGCAACAACAGCAGCAGCAGTATGAGGTCAGAGAGTGGCACAATGACATTCTGGAGGTGGCAAAAACAGGAGTAGGCCACAGAGTGGCACAATGACAGAGAGTGGAGGTGACGGCAGGAGCAACAGCATGAGGTCAGAGAGTGGCACAATGACACAGTGTGGAGGTGACCGCAGCAGCAACAACAGCAGCAGCAGTATGAGGTCAGAGAGTGGCACAATGACATTCTGGAGGTGGGAAAAACAAGAGTAGGCCCCAGAGTGTCACAATGACAGAGAGTGGAGGTGACAGTGGCAGGAGCAACAGCATGAGGTCAGAGAGTGGCACAATGACACAGTGTGGAGGTCACGGCAGCAGCATGGGGTTTCAGACAGTGGCACAATGACATTCTGGAGGCGGCAAAAACTGGAGTAGGCCACAGAGTGGCACAATGACAGAGAGTGTAGGTGATGGCGGCAGGAGCAACAGCATGAGGTCAGAGAGTGGCACAATGACACAGTGTGGAGGTCACGGCAGCAGCAGCATGAGGTCAGACAGTGGCACAATGACATTCTGGAGGTGGCAAAACAGGAGTAGGCCACAGAGTGGTACAAATGACAGAGACTGGAGGTGCCGGCGGCAGGAGCACCAGCATGAGGTCATAGAGTGCCACCCTGACACAGTGTGGAGGTCCCGGCAGCAGCAGCATGAGGTCAGACAGTGGCACAATGACATTCTGGAGGTGGCAAAAACAGGAGTAGGCCACAGAGTAGCACAATGGACACAGTGTGGCGGTCACGCAGCGCAGCATGAGGTCAGACAGTGGCACAATGACATTCTGGAGGTGGCAAAAACTGGATATGCCATAGAGTGGCACAATGACACAGTGTGGAGGTCACGGCAGAAAGCAGCATGAGGTCAGGCAGGGGCACAATGACATTCTGGAGGGGGCAAAAACTGAGTAGGCCACAGAGTGGCACAATGCACAGTGTGGAGGGGGACCGCAGCAGCAACAACAGCAGCAGCAGTATGAGGTCGAGAGTGGAAACAATGACACAGTATGGATGTCACGGCACCACAGCAACAGCATGAGGTCTTAGAGTGGCACAAGGGACAGAGTGTGGAGGTGGGTGGCAATACCAGCCCCCTGGTAAAGATGGTTGGTGGCAGATGGAGAAACTTTCAGCAGATGTGTGGCATAGGGGGGTGGGCGGCATCAGAATAGTGGCTGAGACAGGTAGTTTGAAACCCAACTCTTTTCCAAAAGTTTGGGTGTGAGGCGTCATGGCTGATGTAGTCTGACGCCTAAGGCTTTGGGTGTGTGGAAACCCGGGCTGATTCCACGCCTGATTCTTCTTGACAAAGGTCAGTTGTTCCACATTTTCCCGTGGCAAGCGGGTTCTCCTTGGGGTAACGATGGCCCCCGCCGCCTAAAACACCCGCTCTGATGCCACACTACTGCCGGGCAGGACAGCTTCTCCACGCAAACTGGGCAAGTTGCGGCCACACATCCAGTTTGGCTGCCTAGTAGTCCAGCGGATCTTCTAACGGGGGTGGCAGAGTGGCTGTCCAAGCAGGCCACCACCTGTTGGTTCAGGGTCTGCTCCGGGTCCTGCTGCTGCTGGTGGTGACTGCCCTCCTCACTAGGCGGGGGGAAGGAAGCTGCTCATCGTGACTCCAGACTTAGGTTGCTGGCTGTGGAGCTGGTACTGCTCCTACCCCCCCACCTACCCCAGCAGCCGTGGCAGTAGTACGTGAGCGCTGAAGAACCCCCCGGTCAGACCTGTCAGAGGAGGGACGATGACGCACATAGGCAGCGGCCAACGATTTATGGAGATTTCCCTATAGTTTTTGAGTTTGACCTCCCTCTCAGCACTGGGAAAAGGCTCCCATTTTGGAACGGTAGCGAGGGTCCAATAGGGTTGGAGACCAGAAGTCATCCTCTGCCGGGTGGTGACTATTCGGCTGTCACTAGCCAGGCAAATCAGCATCTGTGGGCCATCTGCACAAGTGACTCCGAGGGCTCCCTCCCTTTCCATCTCCACTGTTAACGCCAGGGTGCTTGCGGGTCATCTGCTATCATTCCCTCATCTCCATCTACCTCCTCCAGCTGCTCCGCTCCTCCTCTCTTGTCACCTTGGTAGAAAATCCACTCATTTCACCAGACAATGCTTCTGCTCCAACTCCAACTCCTCCTCCTCCATTTTCAGTCTCCACCGGGCTCATGGGCCTCGAGATGTAGTCGTCAGTCTCAGTCCCTGCCAGACAGATTTTTCAGCATCTGTTCCAGGACATGAAGCAGTGGAATGACTTTATTCATCCCGTATCCTGGCGACTGACAAATAACATGGCCTCCTCGAATGGCCTCAACAAACGGCAGGTGTCACAATGAGCTGCCACTGGCTGACATCAAAGTTAAACAGGGGAGTTCTTCCCGTCCGCCTGGTCATCAAAAAATCGTTAATGGCCTTTCTCTGTTCATACAGTCGGTCCAACATGTGCGGGCTGGAATTCCAACGGGGGAAAAAATCGCATATCAGAGTGTGTTGGGGGAGGCCGTTCTGCCGCTGCAACTCGAGGAGGGTGTTCCTGGCTTTGTAGGAATGGATGAAGTGCAAGAACAGTTTCCTGGCCATTTTCAGAATCTTCTGAAGATCGGTGGAAGACTTCAGAAACTTTTTCACAACCAGATTGAACACGTGCGCCATGCAGGGCGCATGGACCATTCCTCCTCGGTGCAGCGCGGACAGACACACATCGATTTCTTGCTGCATGACGCGGAGCAGTTCCTCCCCTGCGTGACTTCGTTCGCCGAGGCAAGCCAGGTGTAGAACTGCGTGACACTGCTGTGCCCTACACATGTGGTATGATGGAGCAGTACTTGTGGAGGCTGAGATGGTGGTGGTGGTGGAGGCGGACATTGGCACAGGAGCCGCAGTTTGACAACGTGGAGGAGAAAATGGCGTCTCCTGTCCAAGTTGTTGGTGTGCCTGGGCAGGAAGCACATTCAAACCCCAAAGGGCCCTAAAGGACATATAACTGGCCCTGACCGTAGTTACGCTCCAGACGTCCGCGCTGTCGTGCACCTTGGGAAAAAACGATAAGCTCAAGGACTGGGCCCCCCTTCTGTTCTACATATTTATGAAGTGCCGGTACCTCCTTTTTGGAAAAGAAATTACGGCTTGGAACTCTCCATCTTGGCTCGCACAAGCCATTAGTTCTCTGAATGGTGCAGATCCACCCTTTTGGGAAAAGGGAGGACTGCAGTACCAACAACTTGGACAGGAGCATGGTCAGCTGCTGCACTTTAGGATGGTTGGACCATACTGTTGTCTCTTTGCAATTGCCTCGCTGAATGACTGCTGGCGCCATGAGTAGCGGGAGCAGGAGCATCTGGGACCGGGAGATATGGCAAAGAGAAACAGCTCCCTTCTGCAGAGGTGGTGGAGCCTTGACTGGCTGCAATGGCATGCGTGCCACTGGCCGCTGCTGCTGTGGCAGGATGGACCACCACATCTGAGCCACGTTTCTCCCAGGCACCGAAAGGTGACGGGTGCATTGTTGACGCAGGGCTGTGGTCCCAACGTCAGCTCCCTGGCCACGCTTCACTTTCTGCCCACAGATTCTACATATACCCATATTGGGCTCCTCTGGTGTCTTAGCAAAGAACTGCCACACCGCCGAGTAGCTGATTTTACTACCAATGCTCCGCACTGAGTGACTACTACCGCCGCTGCCTCGCTGAGCCCCTGTGCCGCTACTTTCTTGGACCTGCGAAGTGGGTTTTCTACCCGTGGCCGCTTGGCTCCTGACCTCACACTGCTGCTACCCTGCTGACTCACAATCATACAACCCACTTGCTGGCTGCGAAGCTGCCTGACGCGCAAGCTGACACCCTCTTCTCCTGACGATGATGAAGCCCTTGCTTCACCCGGCTCCCAAGTGCAGTCGGCTACATCATCATCTATTTGTGTTTCATCGTCACTGCTGTCCTCATCACCGGTCTTGGTATGCTCTGACCCCTCACAACATGACTTCCCATGCCACTCTCCACATCTATACTTTGCTGCCTACTGCAAGAAGCAGGGGATATTGGCCCCATTTCTTGGGGTGCCAAGTAGCTGCTGGGCTGCCCTCCTCAAATTGTTCATCCTCGCTTTATAGTGGCGTGAGCCCAGACCACATATTAGATCTCTAGCTGAGGGAACGGATGGGACAGAGGCGGGTTGGGAAAGGTTTAGGGCCGCTGACCAGCTCCCGGGGCCATGCCAACTAAGGGTTGTGTCTGACGTTCCCACCGACTCTTGGTGGGGTTGTCAGATTTTCATCTGGGAGGAAGTGGATGACCTAGTCAACCAATCAAGAAAATTTAGTTGCTGAACAAACACACGGCCGGGTAGATGACACCGGCAGTTCTGGCCTCACGTGTGACCCCTGCTGCGACGTCCCCTTACTGTGCTGTGACCTGGGCCTGCTCCAGGAATGTTTGTGCCACTGCCTCTCGCAGGTCTGACATAATGTTTGTTCTAAAATGTACAGACACTGTTTGATGAAGATATCTGCATATTATAAATATACACCCTGTATTTGACTCCAAATGAACCCAGTAACAAGCTTGGGTACCCTTGGATATAAATTGCGCTCCACAAATGGCCAGGAAAAATTTACTTGTATGTATTGTTTAAAAATACTGTGTTTTTTTACTGAATGTAAAAGCACAAACAGGCTTAATTAACCCTTTGGATATGAATTATGCTACAGGCAAAATTGCTTCTTTGGCGGTGAAAAAGAAGGTTCTTTTAGTCACCACAACAGCAGAACATACGCTTAATTAACCCCTGGATTAAATTGCGTAAAGAATTGAGCAAACCAAAACTACCAGCTTTGTAGCGTGTTACAAAAGGCGTGTATTTTACGGTACACAACAAGAGAAAAACTTGTAATTAGCCTTCGTTATGAATTATGCTACAGGAAAAATGTATTTTTTGGCGGTGCAAAGACGGTTTTTTTTAGTCACCACAACAGCAGAACAACGCTTAATTAACCCCTGGATGTAAATTGCGCAAAAAGATTGAGAAAACCAAAAAATACCAGCTTGTAGCATGTTACAATAACGTGTATTTTACGGTACACGCAAGTGAAAAACTTGTTTTTAACTTTAGGTTATGAATTATGCAACAGGAAAAAATGTATTTTTTGGCGGTGAAAAAGACGGTTTCTTTTAGTCACCACAACAGCAGAACAACGCTTAATTAACCCCTGGATGTAAATTGCACAAAGTAATTGAGCAACCAAAAACTTCCAGCCTTGTAGCGTGTTACAATGGCGTGTATTTTACGGTACACAGCAAGAGAAAAACTTGTAATTAACCTTCGGTTATGAATTACGCTACAGGAAAAATTTATTTTTTGGCGGTGAAAAAGACGGTTTTCTTTTAGTCACCACAACAGCAGAACAACGTTTAATTAACCCCTGGATGTAAATTGCGCAAAAGAATTGAGCAACCAAAAACTACCAGCTTTTGTAGCGTGTTACCCAAAGGCGTGTATTTTTTCGGTACACAGCAAGAGAAAAACTTGTAATTTAAACCCTTTGGTTATGAATTTTGCTACAGGAAAAATGTATATTTTGGCGGTGAAAAAGACGGTTTCTTTTAGTCACCACAACGCAGAACAATGCTTAATTAACCCCTGGATTTAAATTGCGCAAAAGAATTGAGCAACCATAAACTACCAGCTTTGTAGCATGTTACAATGGCGTGTATTTTACAGTACACAGCAAGAGAAAAACATGTAATTAACCTTCGTTTATGAATTATGCTACAGGAAAAATGTATTTTTTGGCGGTGAAAAAGACGGTTTCTTTTAGTCACCACAACAGCAAACAACGCTTAATTAACCCCTGGATGTTTAAAATTTTGCAAAAGAATGAGCAAACCAAAAATGAGTGGGATTTGGATTGTAAAAACGCTTTCTTAAATGAATACAACAGGAACAGGCTTAGATAACTTTGGATATTCAATGGGGCTGTGAGCAGATAGCAATAAAATGTATATGCAGCTGCATGGCGCCACTGGATTCAGTTCCAATACCCCACAAAATCAGAGTTATAACGTTAAGAGAAGCAGTCTCTGAGACAAGCTGGGGACACCCCCCAAAAATCGCTGATAAAAAATGAGTTCTTTAGTAAGAGATATCATTAGCAGCCCTGGCAGCACCTTCCCTAATCAGTACATGAGAGCGGGATGAGCCCAGCGTCGCGCCTGACCTTATATAGTACGGTGACGTCACAGAATCCCGCCGGTCCCCTGATTGGGTTCATCTCTGCACATGTCATGTAGGCTATGCCCTTCTTCCTCCCAGACTTCTTTGCCCCATGTAACGCCATTGCTCCAGGGCCCTTTTATCAATCAAAAGCACACTTCGTTCACGCGAAGTACCCCAAACTTCGACTTCGTTCAGAACCAAAGTTTTCCTGAAATTCTAAACAAATTCCACTTCGTTAGGCCGTGTTCACACGGCTTATTTCGCCGCGGATTGGCGCCGTATTGCGCTGCAGTACGGCGCCAATCCATCGAAATAATTACGGTAATCCACAGTTCTCATAGAGAACAGTGGATTCCGTCGCTCCTACCCGCTCGGCGAATCCGCCGGGCAGGGAGAGAGTGACATGCACATTATCAAGGCGCAATACGCGCCGAGGATAATGCAAGTCTATGGGGCTGGCGGGCCGCCCCCCCGCCCCCGCACCCGCCCCTTATTCAAGCCGGAATTGCGAGCGCAATCCGGCTCGCAATTCCGGCTCGAATAAGCCGTGTGAATGAGGCCTTAGAATCAATTTGCCCATCTCTAAATATAATCCATTTTTGGGGTACAGGGAATTATTTATTCAGTGCAATGTACAGTTCATTTCTAAGGTGCAGTTAGTAATGTCATTTTTGTGGCTTCCATATGTAATATAATTAATTTCTGGGGTGCAGCGAGTGATTTAATTTCTGGTGTATGGTATGCAATAAAATAAATTTTGGGATACAGTATGTGACATAAGTGATTCCAAGAGGTACAGTGAAATTGGGTTCTTTTATTTTCCTCATTAAGCAAAATTTGCTGTATTGCGCAATTTTTTTTATTTCCATGACGAGGGGAAAATGATGTATGTGGGCCAGTTCAGCTTCATTGCCAGGGCTGCTTTTTAGTCCCAGTCCGGCCCTGAACTTCAGTAATTATCAAACTGTAGCATTAAGTTAACAACAATGACAACAAAATACTTATTATCAGTGAAATGAAAATAGGATAAATGTATATAATGTGATAGACTATATATTAGAATCCCCATAGAATGTTGCGGTGACTATAATAGGTAAATCCAAATATGCGTCTGACGTTTACTTCTATTGAATTTCTACTTAACCCCTTACCGCCAGAGCCAGTTTTGGCCTTCCTGACAGAGCTCCGGTTTTAAAATCTGACATGTATCAATTTATGTTTGAATAACTTTTTTACACTTTTACCAATTCAAGTGATTCAGAGATTGTTTTCTGGTGACACATTGTGCTTTAAGTTAGTGAAAATTTTGATCCAAAAAAATCCTTGTTTAATTGTGAAAAATATCAAAATATCATGAACATTTTGAAAAATTTGCAATTTTCAAAGTTCAAAAATTTCTGCTTGTAAGACAGTTATTTCACTCAAAATAGTTTATAACTAGCACCTACCATATGTCTACTGTAGGTTGGCATCATTTTTTAAATGTTTTTTTTTTACCACATTAGGGGGCTTAGAAATTTAGTAGTCATTTTTCACATTTTCAAGAAAATTAGCAAAATAGATTTTTTTGGGAGCCATGTCGCATTTGCAGAGCCCCCAAAGTACCACAACAGGTGAAACCTTCCAGAAGTTGCCTCATTTTAGATTCAACACCCCTCATGGATCTCATCTAGGGGTGTATTGTGCATTTTGGGCGCACAGGTGTTCCATAGTTTTTTTCAGCATTGGGCCATGAAAATGGGGGGAGGGAGGGGATGCAGTTCTGCCATTGTTTTTTGGGCTTCATTTTCACAGTGTTCGCCGTGTGATATAAATGACATAATAACTTTACTATGTGGTTAGGTACAATTGTAATGATATAAGTTTTATATAGTTTTTTATGTTTTATTACTTTTACACAATAGAAATGCGTTCATAAAAATTTGCATTTTTATGTTGCCATGGTCTGACAGACATAATTTTTTTGTATACAGAGCTGATTACGGACTTGTTTTTTGCGGGATGAGTTGATGTTTTTATTGGTACCACTATGGGGGACATATGACGCTTTGATCACTTTTTGTTAAGGTTTTTTAAGGTTTTTGTAAGGCATTTTGAACAAAATACAGCAATCTTGGTAGTGTTTCTTATTTTTACTTTTTACCGCGGTCACCATGTGGTATAAATGACATCCTAGCTTTACTGAGCAGGTCAATACGATTACAGCGATACCCAATTTGTATATTTTTTAATGTTTTACTGCTTTTGCACAATAAAAACACTTTTATTCAAAAGGGAAAACACGTTTTTGCATCAACAGTCTAAGAGCCATAATCTTTTTATTTTTCTGTGTATGGCGCTGTATAGCAGCTTGTTTTTTGCGGGATGAGTTGACATTTTTATTGGTATAATTTTTTGGGGGACAAGGCTTTTTGATTGCTTTTAAATCTGTTTTTTGGAAGACTAGGGTGAAGAAAATACTGCAATTCTAGTAGTGCTTTTTTATTTTTAACAACGTTCACCGTGCAGTATCCTTGACAGGTTAGTTTTACTCCCTAGATCAAGACGATTATGGTGATACCCAATTTATAGAGTTTTTTTATGTGGAAGTACTTTTTTTTTAAGTGGTTTTTTTTGGGGTGTAAAACAATATTCATTCATCGCTATCTTCTAATAGCCGTAAAATTTTTATTTTTCCGTATACAGAGCTGTGTAATGACTATTTTTTGCGGGATGAATTGATGTTTTAACTGCCACTTTTTGATCAATTTTTATTCCATTTTATGTGCTGCAGGATGAACAAAAATCGCAATTCTGTGACTGTTTTTTTTTTTACGGCGTTCACCGTAAGGGTTAATTAACATGACAGATTTATAGGGTGGGTCGTTACGCATGCGGCGATACCAAATATGGGTACTTTATTTATATTGGGGGGCGATTGACGCTTGTAAAGGGTTTTATTTTATTTTTTGTGTTTTACTTTTTTACACTTTTTTAAAACTTTTTTACACTTTTTTTACTTTTCCTCAGAGGGGAATTGTATGAGTGATGGTGACGTCACCAGAGAACCCGGATGCTTTCATTAAGCTTCCTGGCTGTCGGGCAAGGCGACCAGCGAGTGCGTCTCTGCCACTCGCTGCGCCGATCGCGGGCAGAAGGAGCTCACTCCTCCTGCCCGCAGCTTCGATGTCACGACCATGATAGGTCGTGACATCGAATGGTTAATCACTCGTGGATGGAGCTCACTCTGGCCCCGGGGGATGCAGCATGTCCCATGCCGCAATCTTGTGAGCTCGCAAGATCGCCATGATGTACGCATACGTCAATTTGTGGGAACCCCTACCCGACCTTGACGTATGGGAACGTCAAATGTCGCTAAAGTGTTAACTATGACAGTTTTAATTATGCAGGGAATCGTGAAAGTATCACGGGAGCCACTCATAACCTTACCGATTGCACCAAAAGTGTTTGGTGTACGGGCTCCATCCGGACCCGCTGGGGCACCTTATAGCTCTCCCCCAGACCTCCAAGCTGGGTTAGAGGGGGCAACTTCGCTGCAGGGAAAGGCTTGAGGAAAGTCGGTTCAGTGAGTGTATGGTATTGGTGGTGCTGGACAATAGTTCGAGACCACATTAGAGAGGGTCTCTTTGTGTGGTCAGATTATCGAGGTTTTTGTTTGTTTTGGTGTGCTGTTTTTGTATATCCTGTGCCTTTTGGAGGAATAAAGCTGGCTGAGGCCAGTGTTGAAGAATACTGTCGGAGTGCTATTGGTGCCAATGTGTCTTACAAAAATACGGCAATCCGAATGACCAGGCTGTTCCAGGATGTCTGCCGAGAGCAAAGTGAGGGCTTGCAGTGCCCTAAAATGAAAACAGTAAGTCACACGTACACAGCTCCATATACAGAAAAGTAAAAAAGCTATAGCTGTCAGAATATGACAACATAAATTAAATTTTTTTTACAAAAGCATTTCTATTGTGTAAAAGTAGTAAAACATAAAAAAAACTCTATATATTTATCATTGCAATTGTACTGAACCGCATTGTAAAGTTAAAATGTAATTTATACTGCACAACAAACGTTGTAAAAAATAAACCCAAAAAACAATTGTGGAATTGCTGGGTTTTTTTCCGTTTTCATGGGCCAATACAAAAAAATCGTGAAGCATCTGTGGACTCAAAATGCATAATACACCACTAGATGAATTTCCTGAGGGATGTTGATTTAAAAATGGAGTCACTTTTAGAAGGTTTCAATTATTCTGTTACTTTGTGGATTTTTAAAATGCAACATGGCGCACCCTGCCATGCACCTAAACAGCTGTTTACACCCTATATATAAGGTATTGTCCTAGTCGGAATAAATTAATAAATGTGGGTTGTTTTGTGTTCTCCAGAGGTCCTTATGAAAATGAAACATTTTAGCTAAAACTGCATAGTATTGAAAAAAATTACATTTTTCATTTCAAAGCCTAACACTAAAAAAATCCTTGAAACAGCTGTGAGGTCAATATACTCACTACACCCTTGATATGTTCCTTAAGGGGTGTAGTTTCCAAAATTAAGTGTTTTTAGGTGTATTAAGTTTAAGCACCTTAGTGTGTCTGCAAACCTAAAATGGTGAGTAAAAAATATCCTAATGAAAATGAGATCCCAAAGTCCAGTAGGTGCTGTGGTTGTGGAACTGTTTTTTCTCCCATTTTCATGGCCCAATGCTGTACAAGTTAAATACTGCACTAGGGCCCCATATGGGATATCTCTAAGAAATGTCGGAATCGGGGGAAATCAATATTGAGTTGTATTTCCCTGGTAACATCTACTGTGTTAGAGTAAATAATAAATTAAAATTGAAAATTAGCAAAAAAGTTAGATTTTTTTAAATTTCACCTTCACTTAGCTTTAATTTCCATGAACAAACTTCCTAAATGCTGTTTTGAATACTTCAAGTGTGCAGGATTTTTTAGATGGAATCATTCATAGGGTGTCTAACATACAGGCCCCTCAAAGCCACATCCGAACTAGACTGGTCCCTAAAAAATCTGTGTTGCACATTTTCTTGAAACTGTGAAAAAATTCTACTAAATATATATACCCCCCAATGTTGTAAAAAATTAAAAAAATACCAACTGTTTGTCTTAAACAGAGTTTGAAAATGGCAGATTTTTTTTCAAATTTTCATGACACTTTGATGACATTTGTTCTATACAAGCATTGTATAGAACACAAATTATTACTAACTTGAAGCACAATGTGTTACCAGAAAAGATTCTCTATATCACATTGATCGGTAAATGCATTAAAAATGTATTCCCACATTATTCTGACACATGTCAGATAAGAAAAATGAGGCTCTTGTAGAGGTCAAAATTGGCTGTGGTGGTAAAGGGTAAAGAGAGTACAAAATATTTGGTATGGTTGCATTCGTAACCATCTGTGCTATGAAAGCATCAGTTATTTAACTCACACAATAAATGCAAGAAAATAAACAAAGCTAGAATTGCATTTTGTTTATCCCTTTGCGCATAAAATGGAATAAAAATCAACTTAAAAAGTTATTTAAAACCAAAAGTGATACTACTGAAAAGATCAAAATAAAACTAAGCGGCCTCAATATAAAAATAAGTCATGTGTCACGTCCGTGCCATTTGGCCCTGGTCGCCGGCCACGGCCGCGGCGACCATAACTGCGGCCTTGCCGCCTTTGTGTAAAACATTTCCCCCTTTAGCCTCTTTAATCTTGAATGATTTTGGTCGACGCCTTGGTTTGGGACAGGTTCTTCCCCCTACCCTGGGTCCTCTAGTTTCCACCTTTTCCAAATATATACCCTTTGCTTCCCCCCTTTCAATCCCTCCCCTATAGGCTTGCCTTTATGTTAGCCGGGTTCACTTTGTGTTTTTTCCTGTGAAAATGTTCTTTGCTTTTTTTCTGGTTTCTCCCTTTCCCCTCACGAATCTGTGCCCGCTCCCCTGCCCTGTTATTGACTGGGGGACCGCCCGACTACGGCTTTGTGTTTTTGTTTGTTTGCCCTTGTCTGTGCACTTCCCAAGTGAAAGCTTGAGTCTTCAGGGGGGGCCGGCCTGTTAAGGAGTCGGGTTCCTAAAAAGGGGGGGGGGCCCAGGGGGGGGATAGCGTCAGGGCCCCTTTTTTGTCGGGGTCTTGTGTGCGCCCCGGGAACCCCAAATTCCCTAAAATTATAGAGGCCCAAAGTTTTTTCCCAAAAAAAAAATTCCCCGGGGGTCCAGGATGAACACCGATCTATGGGTTTTCTGCCGCCTGGACAAATTTTAAACAAACCCGTTTCGGGGCCCATGGGGGGTCTTATGCCCAAAGATCTCGCTTTTTGGGACGCTATGTTCCCCTAGCCCCTGATCCAGTCGTTCTTTAATTACCCACATTTTGCCCCTTTGGGCCTTTGGGACAAAAATTGCAGCAAAAAAACCCTTAACATGGGGGTTTCCTGACTGCTTCGACGGAAACCCCTGAAAAAATTTCGGCCCTTCAGGGAATTTGCCGCCTTTTTTTTCAGTTTTTCCCATTTTTTTTCAGAAGCTAAAAAAAATTTGCCATGGCGGTTGGTAAATCCTCCGGGGGGCCACGCGGGGTGGGGGGCACTAGGCTTTCCCCCCCGGGCCCCGGGAAATGGCGATCGGTGGAAAAAATCTTTTCTAGCAGGGGAAAAGATTTATGATGCCCCCAAAACCGGGCGGCTTTAGCGGGAAAACCCCATCTCCTGTCCACCCCAGCAGGGTCCCCCGCTGGGCCCTGAGGTTTTTTGGTTTCTGAGTTCCGCCAATGGGTTCAGAAATTTGGGGTGCCTGCCCAAACCCTAAAAACCCTTTAGGACAAGGGGGGGGTTCCAAAGGCAGTAAAAGGTTTGCTATAGTCAGCCCCCTAGTCCAGAGACTTTAGGGGCCCTTTTGGGACTTTGGTTTTAAATTCTATTGACCGGGGTTGAGAAAAGGAGACGCAGGGAAAGGTTTTGGGGGGCCCACTGGGCAGTTGGGGCTGATCTCTCCTGCCCAAATTTTTTCCTTGCCGGTTTGCTACTTCTAAAACCACTCCCCTTCGCCTTCCCCAGTTTTGGGGTTCAGGAGGGAACCTAGGTTTGGCTCCACGTCGGCAGCATCAAAAGGGAAAAACATCGGGGGGAAAAAAGGTTGTTTTTTAAAACCGGGTCCGGTCTTGCCCTGGGGAGCTCCCCCAACCGCCCAAGTCCCCGGGGGAAAAGGGCAAAAAAATGCCCGGGAAAGAAGTCAGGGAAGGATAACCAGGCGTACAGGAAACCCCCTAATTTGGGAAATAAAAAGCTTTCCTTGCCTGTAATCAAAATCTTGGGGGCAAGAGTTTTCCCTTGCCATGCCTTGATCGACTCGGGGGTTTCCGTTAATTTTATTACCCTTTGGGGGATGGAAAAAAGCCTTAGGTTTAAAAGATAATTCCACTATTTTTCTCCCTTTTTTTTTTTTTCAGGCGCAGTTTCCTACCCCCCTAATGGGGGGAAAGGGAAAAAATTCCCCAAACTGCCGAAATAAAACCCCGAATGTTGGTTGTTTTTTAATTTTTAACAACTGGCTTTCTTTGTCATGGGGGGACTTACCCTGGACATTTTTTAGGGGGTTTCCCTGGTTATGCCCCCAAATTTCCCGGGGTTTTGGGCTGGAGGGGCTGCTGAGTTGATAAAAATTTGGGGGGAAATCATTTGGTGATTTATTTGAAAACCGTACAGGGCTTTGGGATGTTTATAAACAAAAAATTTAAACCCTTATTCCGATTTTTTCTCTTTATTTCAAAAAAGTCTTTTTATGAGGGCCGTTGCGGGGCCCCTCTGCCGCCGCATCGGCCAAATGGTGTGGGATAGGGTCTGTTTCCCGGGGCAAAGTTTTCCCAGGGGGCGTTTTTTTTTTTTAACTTTTCCCCCCCAGAAACGAGAAAACTATTTCGTCAATTATTAAGGAGAGCCTGGAAAAAGGGGCACTTTGGGCCGTCTATCTCGCCCGGGAAAGGGGGCTGGGTTTTTCTTTTTTCGGAAAAAAAAATGGAGGCCCCTCCTCCTTGTATTGGGCTATTGGGGGGTCAATAAAGATAAAAAAAAAGAAACCCGCATTTCCCCTTCCCCCGATCCCGGAAACTTCTTAAACAGGTTGTGGGGCCCAATGGTTTTCCAAAATCGACCCTTGGGGGGGTACAAAAATGGGTTGAAACAGGAAAGGGGGGGGCGAATGGAAAGGGCGGCCTTTAATTTCCCTGAGGGGGGCCCCCTTTTTTGAATAATTAGGGCTGCCTTTCGGTCTTTGTAATGCACCCGCCGTTTTTCCCAAAGATTTGTTAAAAGACATTTTTTAGGGACCTTTTAGGGCGTTTTGTAATTGTGTATCTAGAAAAGGGCTCCCCCATAATTTTTCCCCAATTTTCGTAACCCCTAGGGTCATGTCGGGGGGGTCCCTTCCAGGTTAGGGCAGAATCCAAATTGTGCCAAATTTTTCTAAATGTTTGTTCCCGGGGGTCCCGGAGATTTTGGGTTCCCGGGGTAAAATATTGAGTCCAGTTTTTATAAGTATGGATTCCAACCCAAAAAGGTTTTTTGCCCTCACTGAATTTGGGGACGGCCTACCCCCATTTTAAAAGAAGATCCAACGTTTTTTAGGTTTTGTTTTCTATTTTGGCCCAAATTTTTTAAAAAATTTTTCCCTGTTGTTAAACCCCCTTAGGGCCTTACTAAGAAAAGGGGGTTTACCACATCCTGGGCACCAGAAGCCAAAACAGATTTGTTACTCTGAAAAAAAAATTTTTCGTCTGCACGTCTTTTGGGCCACCCGGACCCCCGAACAACCCTTTTTTTGGGGGGGTAGTGCTTTCCCAAACGGGGGGTAGGGGCCGTCCTGTCTCAGGGGAAAGAAACCCTTTTACCAACCTCAGACCCCTTTGCCTTCTTTTTCCAGAAAAATTTTCTACCGCTGAGATTAACTATGTTTTTGGTAAACCGGGAAAATTGGGTAGCCCTTAAATGGGGGTTTCGAAGAGTGGAGACCCCTTTCTGGGGGGCTAGCATAGAGTTAAAATGTTTTTTTACAGATCATAAAAAAATTTTTTTATCTTGACAATGTTTAAGGGAATTGAACCCTCGTTTAAGCGCGATGGGCCTTGTTTTTACTAGGTTCAATTTGTAGTAAACCCACCGTTTCCCGGGGCTAAGAACGTTAAAATCCGCGCCCTTTTCTCGAAGTTTTGGTAAGAGTTGGGCCTCTAGAGGAGGGGAAACGGGGAAAATCCCCTTTCTCTGGGGTGTGTGGCTACCCTTATACAGATTTAGTTTTGCATTGCGAACTCTCAAGGCTCCGGGGGCCCACCCGGACTACCCCCGGGAAACTTTTTGTTCCATGTCACCTTCCTTTGAAAAAATTTTGGGAGGAGGTTCACTTTCCTTTAGTTTTTGTCTGGGCATCCTGGGGATCGCCGGGGGGCCGGTACCTTTAAACCGTACCTTTGGTGGCCTTTTAAAGGCAGCGTGATGTGGGAAAAAATTTGTTACTGTTGTGGACCTGTGCAGGGCAAAGGTACCCGAGCCCCCTCGAGGGATTTTGCACCCCCCTCCCCTTGCCCAATAGGCCCTGGTTCCCCATTTCACTTTTTTTATCACAGATCTTCCCCCCCAGGGTAGGTCGGTTTATTTGGGTTGGTGGTAGGACGATTGGGCTTTAAAAAGTGTCATCTCATTGCTTTGGGAAGAAATTGCCTTCAGCCAAAATCCTCGGATTTTTTTTTGTCCGTCACAAAAAAGACTCCCTGGTTTCCCTCCCTTTTTGTTTCCCGGGCAAGGGGGGGTTACAGTTTGTGTCGAGGTTCTGGAGAGCATTCTGTGGTAAATTTTTGGGGATTTTCTCTGTCCTTCTCATCCGGGCCTTCCCTCCCGAGACTAGTGGGCAAACTGGAAAACTTAACCAGTGTAGAAAAAAAAAAGCCCCAAAAATGCTACGGGTTTTGGAATGCCAGGAGGGTGGAATGAAATTTTTGCCCCTGGCAGAGTTCGCCCTTAACCCAAACATTAGAATTCCTCGACCAAACCCCTCCCCCTTTTTTGTAATTACGGGGGTTTTACCCCAGATTTTCCCCCCGCTACAGGTTGCGAATTAAAAATTTCCCCGTGTCAAAAAACCGCCGTTTAAGGGGAAATGTACACGTTTGGGGGGTAGGGTCGTGGGATCTAGAAAAAGCCCCAAAACTCAGCAAAAAAATTACGCCCAATAAAAAAAAAGCCCAAAACCCGGACCGAAAATGTAGTCGGCGACAAAGTGTGGCTCTCGACTAAAAAAACCCCCCGTCTTCGGGTGCCATTACTAATTCGCTCCCGGTTTATTTGGTCCCTTCATTTCAAAGAAATTATTAAAAAAGGTATCCCTTTTAGACCTTGCCTTCCCAAGGGTTTAATTCCCTTTCCCCTCCGGTATTCCCCAAATCTCTCCTAAAAAGTACATTTCCCGCTGGGGTCGGTCGCCCTCCCCCTTTTATCCTGTGGTCATACAAGGGGAATTAGAATATGAAAAAAGAGCGTATTATCGACTCCGCTGGGTTTTAGAAAAAGCCCCCAAATTCCCGGGTTTCACTGGAAGGGGGACGGTCCCCAAAAAACGGGTGTGGGTGGCATCTAGGGATTTCATTTCCCCCCAACTGGTGAAAAAATTTCACCGAGCCCCAACCCCCTTTAAGCCGGGGGATCTAAGGAGGGTCCCCGTGGCCCCCCATAGAAGGGGGGGTACTGTAAACGTCTGTGCCATTTGGCCCCGGGCCCGGGCCCGGGCGACCAAAAATGCGGCCCTTTTCCGCCTTTTTGGGGGAAACCCACTTCCCTGTAGCCTGTTTTCTTGATTGATTTCTGGTCGACCCCTTTTGGCCGGGAAACCCTCCAGCATCATGGGGGTTTAAAATCAGCTCTCGGGGATTGACGGGTTTTTTCCACCTATCCAAAGCCCCCTCTACTTCCCCCCTTTTTCCCTATATATACCCAAACTGCTTCCTTTTCAATCCCCTGCATACTGCTTGTTTTTTATAGTTAGTAGTGTTGGGGCGATTACTTTGGGCTATCGAAAAAGGGGAAGGGGTAGTCGATAGTCGGGCCCCCCATCGTTTAAAGGTTTTCGATGGGTCGATCATTTTCCCGATGACCTTTAAAAGTTATGGGGAAAGGAGCAAAAACCCACCTTCATTCTTTCCCCCAAAAACCCCAGGGCTGGAGAAGTTTGGGAATTAACAGCCAAAACAGTAAATTTTGGATCCCTCCCTTACATCTTAGGACAACACTTAGGCTATAAAAGCCACAGAAAAAAATTTCACAAAACCTTTCCCACTATCCCGGTTTTTGTACCAAAAGCATGACGCTTAAACCTGCATCATCCAAAAATTTAAAAAAAGTGCCGGGAAGGCAAGTATTTTTTTTAAACCCATCATTTTACTTGAATGGACATTAAATACCCCTGCCCTGGAAGGGCAAATGACCCTAAAAAACCTTTGTTTGGACCCACAGTTTAAAAAAGTGCCGGAAGAAATATTTCTTTAAACCCACCATTTTAGTTGAACGGGACATTGAAAACCCTGTCCTGGACCGCGGCATGACCCTTTAAAAACCCTGTCTGGACCCAAGTTTTAAAAGTGGGGAAAAAAGGAGTTTTTCCCAACCCCCTTTTTTTAGTTTAAAATGGACGGGGAACTGAACTGCCCTTTGGCCCGCTTAAATTGACCTTTAAAACCTGTCTGACCCCCAGTTTAAAAAAAGGGGCCCGGGGGAAAAAAGGAGTCTTTAAAACCCCCCATTTTAGTTAAAACCTGGACTTTGCAAAACCCTTTCCGGGGCCGCAGCTTTGCCCCTTTAAAAACCTTTTCTGCCCCCCAGTTTAAAAAAAGTCCCGGAAAAAGGGAAAAGTTCTTTAAAAACCACCATTTTAGTTAAAACTGGACATTAACTAAAACCTGTCCGGGGGTACGGGCTTTGAGCCCAAACCTGAAATGACCCCCGTTTTAAAAAAATCCCGGAAAAAGGAGTCTTTCAAAAAAATTTTTTAGTTTCACTGGACATGACTAGATCTTTTTCCTGGACCGCAGAAAATTTGCCCCATTTAAAACCTTTTCTGCCCCCAAGATTAAAAAGTCCCGGAAAAAAGGGAGTTTTTTAAAACCCCCCTTTTTATTTGGACATTGACTATCCCCTGTCCTGGGACCCGATTTTATGACCAAAAAACCCTGTCTGCCCCCCAGAAAAAAAAAGTGGGGAAAAAAAAGGAAAAGTTTTTTAAACCCCACCATTTTTTTTCCCACTGGACTTTGGGACTATCCCTGCCCTGTCCCAAACGCATGCCCCCAGGGGGGGAAGTTACAGGGGGGTGGGGTTTGAGAGCCCAGGGAGGTCCTCATCTATTAACAAGCAGGTTAAAAATGCCCCTGATGACGCAGTTTTGAAAAACCCTGTCTTTGTTTAAAGCAGAGTGGGGAAAGCAAAATTTTTGTGAGAACTCCACCCCTTCCTCAGTACAAAAGAAGCCCGGGGGTAGCGCTTGCCCCTCCGAAATGATTTCCGGACCTTTTGGGAGCTTCATTTGGGAAAAATACTGGGGGGGAAAAGGGCCTTTGTTACACCCAGGTGCCCTTTTTTCTTGGCTTTTTTTTCCTTTTTTTAAATCAATGTGCTGGAGGAAAGGGTTCTCTGTTTTTTTGTTTCTTTTCCCGTGCCCCCATATCCATGTCCTCTGAAAAAACCCTACATCTGGTCAATTTTTTCCTTTTGGAAAACCCCCCTTTTTAAAATTTAAGGGGAAATTTTTTTTTTAACAGCTTTTTGTACAGGGAAAGTTTTTTTAGTATTTTTAATTCTAGAAAAAAAATTTTTAAAAATAGGAGGGAAATCCCCCCCATGGGGTTTGTTTCTTTTTTTTTAAAATTTTTTTTTATTAAAGGGTTGTCTCAATCAGGGATTGATAGAAATTTTAAAAGATCTTGCAAAAAACAAGTCTTTTTTCCAAATATGTTTTCCTTTTAAAACAGTTTTTCCTACCTATTCTTTGTTTTGACGCACCTTCACCCTTGAGCCCTCATGACAATTGTGAAGAAAAAATGTCCTGTTAGAAAACAACATTTTTTATAAAAAGGAAACCTGTGGGTATGGGTGTTTGTCACACCCAAAATGCCCCCCAAAAAAAATTAAAAACTTTAAACCCAGGGCATTTTGGGACAATTGTGATGAAAAAAATTTTCTTTTGAAAAAACCCTTTTTTTTTTATTGGACCTGTAGTTATAGCTGCATGTCACAGCAAAACCCCCTCCAAAAATTCAAAGCATGAACCTTGAGCCAATTTTTAACAAATTGGGGAAAGGAACAAAGTCTTTTTTAGAAACAACATTTTTTTATAATAGGACCTGTATTTATTTGTTGCATGTCCCCAGCAAAAGCTCCAAAATTCAAAAACAGACCCCAAGGGAAGCCCCTTTTGGGGAAAATTTGTTGAAGAACAAAGGGTTGTTTGGGAAAAAAAACATTTTTTTTTTAAAATGGACCTTTAGTAAAAGCTCCCTTGTCAAGCAAAATGCCTCCAAAAATTCAAAGCATGACCCCTTTGCCCCCAAATTTTTGGAAAATTTTGGGGAAGAACAAATGTCAAGGGAAGAAACAACTTTTTTTTTAGAATAGGACCTGTAGTATTGTTTCCCTTTTTCAAAGCACCCATACCCAAAAAATTTAAATATGACTTCTCAGCCACTGTTAAAAATTGGGGAGGGAGAAATGCCATTTTAAAAGCCCATTTTTTTTCCCAAAAAGGGCCTTAATTATTGCTGTATCTCACAAGAAACATGCCCCCAAAAAAATTTAAATTAAAATATGATTTCTCAGCCACTTTTAAAAAATTGTGAGCAACATAAACCCCAAAAAACCAAATTGAAAATTTGCGAAAAATTTTTAAAGATAAAGTGAGTAAAAAGGGAAATAGGGGTTTTGTCTTTAAAAAACCCCCCTTGGTGTCTTTTTCAGTCTTTTTCACGGGAAAAACCAGCAAAAATGAACTTTTTGGGAAGAGAATAAAAAATTGCAGTAAGAAATGATCATTTTAAAAAATAAGTTTTTCAAGAGGACCATTTCTGTTTGGAGAGGAATGTAAAAGTAGACCGGGAAAACTTTTGGGGAAACCTCGGAAATTTGGGGGGCCACAAAAATATCAGAGACCCAAAAGCCTGATTCATTTTTGGTTTAAAAAGTCAAAACGTTTCCACTTTATCTGGGGGAATGCCGGATGCGTTTGTTGTAATGACTCTCCGGTTTTGGCTGAAGGTTACCGCTCAGATTGCGTGGTTTGTTGGGCGGGGGAAAACCCACCTCTATGGCGTGGCGAGCCAAGCTCGGGCCATTTTTCCTTTTTGGATACCCAGAAGTCTTTTGGGGCCCGGGGAACACATACAAAAAACTCGGTGTTGAGGGCGAAAATAGTCGTTGCCACCATGATCTTAAAAATTTGGGCTCTGGGTGTGGTATGTGGCCCTGCATTGCCAAAAGCGTTGGTGAGGTGGTAAATAACGATTGCCAAAAGGTCCCCCCATTAGGCTTCTGCCAAACCCCCCTGCTGTTTGTGTGCCCCCTACGGCCCACTGGCACTCTACTGCTGTCACGTCGGGGCGTTTTCACCGTGACATTTTTTAAAAAAGGGGGAAGCAAAAACGCAACAGATGTTTTCCAAAATTTTATCAATCAAACAAGGTCTTTCCCTTTCCCGCATTTTAATCTCTATTTGGGTGGGTGGGGGAAAGGGGGGAAATGCTGAGTTTTGGGTTTTTTTACCGGGGATTCCCGGGGGGTGGCCACCCCAGTAAATGTTGTTCATTTTGATGGCCTTAAAAAGCGGGGATAATGTTGGGGGGAAATGGAGAAACCAAGCACTCATGTGAGGTGGAGCCTTGTTTTCCCCAAACCTCTGGGTCGAGGGGGGCACTAGAAAAAAATGATTTTCCTTTATTCTTCCCCCCGCCCAAATTCGTGCCAACCCCTTTCCAAGGCAAAGGGACGTCGGGTTTCTTTGGTTTTTCTAAAAGGAAAAACCCCCTCCCCCCGTGCCCGGCACAGCTTCAACACAAACCCTGACTTGCCTGAGATGATGCACCATTTTAGAGTGATAGCCCCACCTTGCACTAGCTCTGGGCCCGAACCACGCCCAATGAAGACCGATGAATTGTGAAAAAATGTTGGGGGCCCTTTTGGATTTGACGGAGGGGGGAAAAGGGTCCGGGTTTCCCCATTTTGTGTCCGTTTCCTCCCCGTCGCTGGGGGGGGCCCGTTGTTTCAGAGTTTCCAAAAGATCGTTCCAAAAAACTAAGATTTTCCCCCAATGCTTTTTGCTGAAAAGGGCATTGTCCGCACTGACCCCTTTTGGGGGCTTTTTCAAAAATGGGAAAAAGGGTTGGTGCAGAGCCCCTTTCAACCCGCCTTTCCCCTCTCGGTGGGCAAACCCCGGGGTCCGCACCCCTCCTTTAAAGGGATGTGTCATTGTATGCGTTAAAGGCAAATTTCGCCCGCAAGCCCCCAATCGTTTTTTAGCATTGGAGGGTGGGGAAATTTCCCGTGTGTTGCCACATCAACCCAAAGAGACGGTTTACGGGGGGGGCCGGGCGAAGCAGGGTTGGGGAACGGCGGAAAGGGGAACCCCAGACCTCGAGCCTTCCCTTTAGCAGGCAGTCCGGGGCCCGGGGGAAAACTTTTTAGAAAAATTTTTGGACGACCAGGTCAGGGCATGTGCCGGCAAAGGATTTGCCCCCAGCCCACCGTTTTTAAGGGCGGGCCCGCAGAAATTTTGCCCCCCTTTTCGCATACCACCTTGTGGAAAAAGGTTCTTGGGCCCCCCAAACCAGCGCTTTGGGGGCTCGTTGGGAGAGCCGTCCACAGCTCCTGACCTGTGTGGGGGGCGGGCTCCCAAAACCAGATTAATTTTTAAAAAGGCTTGGTTTTCTGGGCACGTTTAGAAAAACCAGGGACCTTGGGGGAAGAGCCCTGCACCATCCCTGCGGTTTTGAAGAGCGTGCGCCGAGCCTGAGAGCCACCGTCACCCCCAGAGACATCCATCCAGCTAACCCAGTGAGCTGTCACAGAGATATAGCGGCCTTGGCCGTGCTCACTAGTCCATGTGTCGGTGGTCAGATGGACTTTTCCGGCCACAGATGCAGACAACGCGCTTGAAATTTTAGATGACACGTGGCTGGCCAGGGCAGGGACGGCTTTTCTGGCAAAGAAATGCCTGCTCGGCATCTGGTATTATGGGCAGGTAAGGGCCATGACATGGCGGAAACCCATCTGTGTCCACCAGACGGAAAGGCAAACATTTCCAAGGCCAAAAGCCTGGCAATGCCGACATTCAGGCTTTTGGCTTTGGGATGGTTTGGGTTTTTAAGTGTTTCTTCTGCTCCAAACCTGGAAGACAGAAGGCTGGCTGCTAGACTGGCCGCTGTACGGCGTGCAGGTCGTCAAACTGGCGGAAGGAGAAGGGGTAGGATGGGTCTCTGGTGGTGCTGGTGGTACTTGGGCGACGGTGGAGGCTGAAGGGGAGGCTGATCCTTGATCATGACTCTGAGAGACTTGGGCAGCTGAGGATAGCTTGGTGGTTGCGGAGGATGAGTAGGCGGAGACAGATTTTGTGACAGTGGTTGGAGGCCCGGCGTCGGTCTGGCCTTTTTTGGCGCAGTGTTCCCTCCATTTCAACTCTTGCATTGGCTGCATGTGACTAGACATGTTGGTGGTGGTTAACCACTTAAGGTTCTTGCCTCTACTCAGGGGCGTCGCTAGGCTGTTTTATTCGGGGCTTGGGCCCCGAATAAAACACCCTGTGCCCCGAGTCTCCCGGGCTCCAGGCCTCTGCCCTGGGCCTGGAGCACCGACGGGCCCTTTAGACTGCATGTGCGTCCGCTGGACGCACAACCACAGCCGCGGGCTTCTGCGGAGCCAGAGAGCGAGCGCTCCCTGCCCCGCAGACAGTGTCGGACCCGCAGGGCCGACACAGCGGGGCCGCCGGGTCCTCACAGCGCTGAGGACCCGCCGCGGCCCCGTGCGCCTCAGCCAGCAGCGTCGCGATGACGTGATGTCATCACGCCGCTGCCTGTCCTCAGGCGCACAGAGCGTCATAGGCCGTGCGCCCGAGGAGCTGCGGGAGGAGCGCGGGCTGAAGAGGACAGAAGAGGAGCGCGCTCGCCGGGGGAGTTAAGGTGAGTATTAATGTTGTTATTTTTAAAGCGTTTACCTGCCTCAGTGCCCCTATATACTGCCTGTGCCCCTATAATGCCTGCCTGTGGCCCTCTACCCCTGTCTGTGGCCCCCATATACTGCCTGTGGCCCCCATATCCCTGCCTGTGCCCCTATAATGCCTGCCTGTGGCCCCCCTGCCCCTGTCTGTGGCCCCCATATCCCTGCCTGTGGACCCCATATCCCCGCCTGTGGCCCCTATACAGCCTGTGCCCCTATAATGCCTGCCTGTGGCCCCCATACCACTGTCTGTGGCCCCCATATCCCTGCCTGTGGCCCCCATATCCCTGCCTGTGCCCCTATAATGGCTGCCTGTGCCCCTATAATGCCTGCCTGTGGCCCCCATATACTGCCCGTGGCCCCCATATCCCTGTCTGTGCCCCTATAATGCCTGCCTGTGGCCCCTATAATCCCTGCCTGTGGCCCCCATATCCCTGCTTGTGGCCCCCATATGCTGCCTGTGCCCCTATAATGCCTGACTGTGGCCCCCATATTCTGCCTGTGGCCCCCATATCCCTGCCTGTGGCCCCCATATGCTGCCTGTGCCCCTATAATGCCTGCCTGTGCCCCTATAATGCCTGCCTGTGGCCCCTATAATGCCTGCCTGTGGCCCCCATATGCCTGCCGGTGGCCCCCATATCCCTGCCTGTGGCCCCCATATGCCTGCCTGTGCCCCTATATACCTGCCTGTGCCCCTATATACCTGCCTGTGCCCCCCATATACTGCCTGTGGCCCCCATATACTGCCTGTGGCCCCCATATACTGCCTCAGTGCCCCCCATATACTGCCTCAGTGCCCCTATATACTGCCTCAGTGCCCCTATATACCTTCTTGTGGCCCCTATATACTGCCTCAGTGCCCCCATATACTGCCTCAGTGCCCCCATATACTGCCTCAGTGCCCCTATATACTGCCTCAGTGCCCCTATATACCTTCTTGTGGCCCCTATATACTGCCTCAGTGCCCCCATATACTGCCTGTGGCCCCATATACTGCCTCAGTGCCCCTATATACTTCCTTTGGCCCCATATACCTGCCTGTGGCCCCTATATACTGCCTCAGTGCCCCCATATACTGCCTCAGTGCCCCTATATACCTGCCTGTGCCCCCATATACTGCCTGTGCCCCCCTATATACTGCCTGTGCCCCCCTATATACTGCCTGTGTCCCCCTATATACTGCCTGTGGCCCCATATACCTGCCTGTGGCCCCATATACTGCTTCAGTGCCCCTATATACCTAACTGAGGGGACTGCTATACCTATAATTAAGGAGTTGCTGGAAATGTGAGGATTCTAAGATATTTGTGTCCAAATCCTCAGGGACAAGTATTGGCCGGGAGCAATCAGCATGAAGGTGAGAACCGGATGGAGAAGAAAAGGGAAAGTGAACGACGCTGATCAGAAAAGACGTCTCCGGTGAGTTACTAAATGTAACTGCAGTGTAATCACTTATATTTCTGCAGAGTCTACATACAACTAGTATCTACCACTATCTGGTCACTGTATGGCGGTGGTATATGTAATCAGAGCCTGTGTACAGCTGATGGTCACATGTGGGGGTCGCGTTTGGTCAGGGTCTGGCAGGATTATTTGAGCCTTAAGTAGTAATAGTTTGGGGTCTTGGTTTTGTAGGAGGGTTTTAGTAACAATCACTTGTCTGGTAGATTTGCTCCATGTATCGGTGTATGTTTTGGTGACTGTTTAGGGGTATTGTCATATGAAGGTGAGAAGTTCTGAAAAAGTAAATTTGTCATTGGTGATTTTTACTGTACAGTGACTGCTGAGGAGATGGACGGGATCTGTGTGGAATGTGCAGAAAATTAGTGACAGGAACACAAGGTTTTTCTCTGTAAAAAAACATCCGCAGTTCACAATGAGGCGTGAAAAATGTCGTGTGAACCCAGCCCTACCCAGAAAAACACAAAGGGCCCGAGCCACGGATGTTTTAGGACCCTAGCAACGCCCCTGCCTCTACTTATGCGTTTACGGCAAAGGCGGCATATGACATCGCTGGGTGAATCAGAGGCTTGCTCAAAGAAGGCCCAGGCTTGAGAGGTCCTGGACCTTTTTGACGGCGATAAGCGAGGAGCGGGGTTTTGCGCTGACCGTGGCTGGCGGAATCATATTCAGCGGACTTCTGCGACCGCCCTCTCCCTTTTTGTGGAGGGACTCGTATTGACACTACCCCATCGTCTTCCTCCTCGTCCACTAATGAAGCGCTCGCAAGAAAAATTCTGCGGAAAAGACCACGATGGATCCGCAATGTCGTCATCATCATCATCATCAACACAGGTGACTTGGTCGTCCTGACTTTCTGCATCCAGAAGCTGCGGGCTACAAGCAAGAGGGCCTTCAAGGTGTTGCCCGGGATTTTTGCCGATTGACCGGCTTCCTTCTCCTCCTCTGATGGCACATTAACTGGGCGTCAGAGCAGACCCCAAATCATCCTCTTGATCTTTTAACATGCCTTCTGACCCAACCGCATTTTGTCATCAAAGAGGTCTTCATAAAATGGATTATCCACAGTGGTGGGTACACGAGTTGACATTTGGGCTGCTTCATGTTGGAAGTATGCTGATGACGACATTTGTGGCCGTGACTGGGAGGACGAGGAGGTAAGACTGCTGGATGCAGGTTGCATTAACCACTAAAGGGAAAAAGATTGTCGACGTTTGTTCGTTACTGAGATTACGGGGCCCCTGACCAGCGATGACAGGCCTGACGGTCCTGCAACTGACGATCCCGCTGGCATGCGTGTTGTCGCCAGCACTGGAAGGAGAACCTTCTCTGTACCTCTACCTCCATGTGCTACCCCCTCTTTGCTCGCTTACCACCTGCATTTCGCTCCATGTTCAGAAATATAAAAATTTGAGAAGGTATGGAATAGTTTTGGAAAGTCTCTTATTAAAAGATGGCAAATCGACTTCCGGTTCCGGCGCCAGCCTGGAGAGCCGCACTTAAGTGAGCTCCGGCGCGGCGGGCGATAACTGACATCTTCTACCGGACAAAAATACCGCAGACCGCCCGAGAACGTGAGCCTCAGGACACAGCAGACGGGAGAAGCTGCCACAACAGCGCGGGAGTGCGGCAACGATCAGCGGCACGAGAAGTAGCGCGACGGAGAAGACGCGCAGCCGGGCAGCAAAGGTCCCAAGCCGCGGAAGCAATTGCACCCGACCTGAACCCTCGGTGAGCACCAGAGGAGCCGCGGGACCTCCACAGGAGGAGTCGCAAGGCGCCGCGTGGGTGCCGGCCGCGCCATACCTGCTGCACGGCGTCTGGGGCGGGAGGATTATAGATCGGCCGAGCCATGAGAGGGAGGCATCGGCTCCTTGATTCAAGCCAACTGCTCCCGGTACCTAACGCTGAGTGGGGATCCACTGCAGACACAACGGAGCGACTTTCCCCAAGGGCTGTAAGTACTGCACCAGCCCCTGCGTCCCCCCGCCCACCCGGGTATTCAGCACGGCATTTCAAGAGGCAGAAGGTGCCTGACGCCCTGCAGAGTGGACACCACATATACTGTAGCAGCGGGGTAGATCTTTGAGAGCACGTCCGTAATAGTAATGACTCCCTGCTGCTGATCCTCAGCTTTGCTGGTACGGCTGCCATTTTAAATACCAGCATAGTCGCACACCTGAGGGGCTCACCTCCACGCAGTTAAGAGCCCAGTGAGCACGCAATCCATGCCTCCTACCAAGTCTGCTAATAGACTTCTGAACCCTGCCTAGTACCATAGTTGTCGGGACCTGCCACCAACAGTGAATAAAGCCTCTCAAACCTAACCCCCCATGGGCCCCTTTACTCTCTAAGCCCCTCTCATTAGGGCTAACAAACTTGGTACTCCATTACCATTACCTCCACCTCCTCTGCTCAGCTCCAGACACTGAACCGGGCAACTGACGTCTGACAGTCTTATAGAGTGGACTCAGTAGAAATCGTACCAAGGGGGAAGAGTACTGCAGGACTACCCTACCCTACCGGTCCACATCCTTGCAAGAGCAGTCCTGCGTTCCTGCCGGACTACAATCTGGGTGCAGCCCTACATGTGTGAGGGGCTTCCCCCTCCCCCCCCCCCCCCCCCCCCCCCCATTTTATCATCACTTGGTCTAGCATCCGGTGACTCTACGTTATCTGCTTCCCTTCCTGAGTATTGCTGGACTTGTAGGAACTATAAATCACCATCGTAACCCAGCTCTGGCTCTACAGTTGACAGCTAGAGCATCCAACTCTCGGTCCTCTCTTAAGAGTCTTCAAAATCGATCCAAGCTCTTCCCCACAAGATTAAGGAGCTGGTGGCCTTAGTCGATTCGCCAAAAGACCGCCCTCAGTGAACCTACTCACCAACTAAAGGAAAAATTACTGGTGGTGCATGGAAAAATTCCTATTCAAAAATGGGAACGTACCTAAAAGAAGCATAAAACAACTAGGGAAAGGAGACAGAACCCAGATATCTCCTCCCCAGGAGACCCCAGACCATGATACTCTGGAGGAGTGCAACCCCGCGCCAGACTGGGATATCCCAACGCCACCCCACCAGGACTCAACTAATCGAAGCCCATGGCCCTCTGGATCCCACCAGTGTTCCAAGTTGTGCGGGAGGACCGCTGGCAAAACAAGATATTCCCAACTCCAACTTAAAGGCCCTAGCAGCAGAGGTTGCAAAATGTATCTCTGCGGACATACAAGCCTCCCTTGCGGCTACAGTAGAGCAGATGTTCACCCAAGTCAAATCAGATCTACGAACGCAGGCGGGACGCTTAGATACCCACGATGCACAAATGCAGGAGCTGAGAGACGAAGCTGACAAAACACGTGCACAGTTGCTAGACATCACCCATGAAAATGAACGACTGCCCAGTAAACTCGAAGACTTGGAGAACCGTTCTAGGAGGAATAACTTGAGGGTAGTCGGCATTCCGGAAGCAATCCATTGCCAGAGGACTTTGTAGCTCTTGCGAAAAGTGATCTCCCAGAAGCCCTAGGTCTTCGGGGACCATGTAAAGTAGAGAGAGCCCATCGCCTTGGCCCAGACCTTCGCAGCAGAGATAAAACGCAGAGAGATTCCGACGCCTTAGACCCCCTGAAATACAGGCCTCGCCAGGTCATCGTGAAGTATCTGGACTTCACCGACAAGTCAGCAAATCTGAGAGACTCGACGGCTAAAAGGGACCTCACCTTCATGGGCCCCGAAGGGTTTAATTTCGAAGACTTTCTCAGCCGATGTAGTACAAAAACGCAGAGCATTCTCTCCCATTGTTAGCTTGTTTCATAGCCAAGTGGAAATTAGCTCTAATTGTACCCGGGACCTTTGAAAATCTTTAATAAAAATGGGAATACTTCGACCTACCTGTCTCCGGCAGAGGCGAGCGCCTACCTTGACAGGTTGAAAATTACCAAGGATTTTTTTTTTCCCAAGACGCCTCGCTCGTGACTGCGACCCCATCCATAAAACAGTCTCCAGATTATTTCCGACCGGGCGAAGAAGATCGATTCGGAAGAGGAGGATCAACATGCGGCCAGGCCATGACCCCGAAAGGAGCAGAGAAAACGCTCTGCCTCAAAGCTCGGAGACTAATGTAGCAGTCATGCTCTAATCCCGCGAGGCTCAAAATTGGGCCGCTCTTATATAATATCTATGTTTGACCTTTTTCAGATGTCACCTTATATGCATAGTTCTATTTCAGTAGGTATGTTAACCTCTTTTTTCTAGCCCGCCCGCCGCAAAAGAGATGCACAGCCCTTAGTTTTCTTTTTTTTTTGGCGAGTGCGAACTTCTCCAGATGGAAAAAAGAGAAGTCTTATGGCACTTTCCACTGAGGGGGGAATATTTCTTCCTCTATCCTCCCTCAGAGTGCCCCTGGTCTCCGGACCAACAGTTTGCTTAGGTTTGTAGTTGGGGTTTTTATTAATTTTCCTGCCAGAGGTGTTCATGTTTCCTACTAATCTTCTACATAGGTTATGAGATAGTAGCCTGGAACGGTTAAAGGCCTTCGTTACCCAGGCAATCGTGTCGATTGATTTTGAGGAATCTGAAGAGATTAAAAGCAGACATAGCCCTCCTGCAGGAAAACCACTGTCTAGGGAGGACTTTGGGGCGCATTGCATCGATTAAGGGTGTGGGGCAGGTCTTGGCTCCCGGCGTGGTAAAAAACAAGGAGGGTTTGATCCTGTGAAGGGAAAAATTGTGAGGGCAAGTGAAACATCACGAAAGGACCAGGAGGGCAGGAGGGTCAATGTTAGCGTTTCATGGGGGGAAGAACTTATCACTATAACAACTTTATTGGGCACTTAATCTCATAGCTCACCTTCTTTCTATGCCTTGCGCCCCAGATTCTAGGGGACCCTACTGACCGTAAGATCCTAGGGGGAGATTTCAGACGCGATCATGTCTCAGACGGAAGGACTGGAGGAGGGAAAGAGGGTCGTGCTCAGAGCCAGTGGTTAAACATCTCCTCTCTCATCCTTCGACGAACAGCTAGATATATTTATGACTCCTGGCGCACCCTGAACCAGAAGGAAGAGAATATTCCATTTTTCTACCCCATGTGTCTGGCCAGGATTCGATTAATATTCACGACGCATAAACCCTATATACCAGGGTAGATGGATTCGCGATAGGGCGGGACCTGCGTCATCTTCTGATCATTCGCCAGTAAGTTTGACTCTTGGGAATCAATGCAGCGAGGTACAAAATACTTTGGAGGTTTCCAGCTTCCTAGTAGGACGAAGTAAGTTTAGGGCCACTAAGGGGTGGTGGTTAGAATTCCAATCTGACATTGACGCAACACCGAGACTCACCTCAAACTGTTTCTGGGACACGGCCAAAGCCGTGTACTGCGCGGAAAATTAATCTCGCATGTCTTGTCTCTAGTTATAAGAGGATGGTACAGGAAAAATGATAGGCTCCCTAGTAGCTAGCTTAGGGAAACGTATACACCTTCTTATCATCCTCCTCAGAGAACACAAACAAAAACTGGGTTATGCTAGAAAGGAGTATGACATGGGTAGAAAGGAGGAACAATTTCAAAAAAATCACGATATGATGAGCCTTTCTTCCGTTATGTCAATAAGCCAGCAAGTTGCTTAGTAGACTGGCTAGAGGTGTGTCGCACGGCAGTCTCATTACAGCACTTAAGACCCCGGAGGGGTAGTCAGTAAAAAGGGGGAAGAGGGTCTTAGGAATCCTGCGCTCCGTCTATCAAAACCTCTATGCGCTTCGAGAATCTCGACGACCAGACGCTAAAGGAAAGGTTAAACAGGTTGATCTACCAGGATTAACAAGAAGAGGAGGTGGCAGTCTTGGGGAGCCCGAGTAGTAGCTAGCAGAATTAGAAGCGGGGCAATTCAAAATGCAGATATATTAAATAGGCCAGGTCCAGATGGCTTTACGGCGGAATTCTTAAATCAGTAAAGACGCAATTAGGCCCCCCACCCTGCAGGCACCTTTTTAATTATTACATATCTGGATTCAAACATCCAAAGTCAATGAATACGCCCACATCAAGGTCTACCCTAAAGTGGTAAGATCCGCATCAACCTTATTCTTATAGAGCCTTTCTCGGGATTAAATGTGGACCTCAAACTATTTGCAATAAGTTATGGCGGAAAGTCTGGCCCCCTATATCCAAAACTGATAGGGTCAACCAGGTTGGGTTTTGTCCAGGGGAGGTCAGCCGTCTACGAACGTGAGGAAAGTACTCTAGTACTAGACGAAGTCTAGGTGAAATCCCTCAGAAAACACGGCAACTCAGCTCTTATTACCGTGGATACGGAAAAAAAAGCTTTTGACAGGTGGGAGATGGGGATGGCATGAACCTGGTCCTTGGACTAGTTTGGCCTGCAAGGTCATTAGATCTTCTTATCGGACTATACAATCACCTGTTAGCAAGAATATGTTATACCGGGTTTTCTTTCCCAACCCTTTCCATTAGCACGAGGAATAGGCAAGGATGCTCCCCTATCTTACATATTTTAACCTGGTATTGAGCCTCTGGCTAGCTTCTTAACCATGTCAGTACTTTCGAGGGCATCAAAATTAGAAACAAGGAATTGAAGTATCGCTCTTTGCCGATGACTGTCATTTTCTTTCTAGAGCACCCGGTGAGGGATGGCACCTGCCCTGCTCTCAGTTGCGAGTCTTCAGAGAGTGTTCAGGATTCAAGATCAATGATATCAAATCGGAGCTCTTTAAACTTCTTGCTTATACCCCGGGGGGCTCGCGATTTGAATCTTCCCTCTACCTATTCAAATTGTTCTATTCAGAATACCTCGGAATTCTCATGGGCAAAAACTAAGAATCCCTTTACCATCTATATTATCCCCCCTCATACTGAAGATCATCCAGGGAGCTGCGAGATGGTTAATCTAACCCTCTCATTATTAGCAAGATGCCGCATTAATACGTATGATACAGTTTCCCCAGATTCTCTATCCACTGGCAGGACGATACCCTTTTACTGAAGATTTCAGACCTAAAAATACTAACATCTAGCTTCTTCAGAATTTATTTGGCATCCAGAAGCCGAGGATTGCCATGACAAAACTCATGCTGCCCGAGATGTGGGGGGGGGTAAAACTTCGGACATCCGCATACAATCTTGCTGTCTCTTTTAGACATTGCTGTGACTGGGTGAAACGGACGTCATACTTACTCGAACCTTGATCTAGAGTCTACCTGCACCTAGCTGCACCGTGGGACTAACGGCCTATACACCACAAGGTATGCGGAATATACCAAGGAACATTAGGTCTTTGATATGATTGAGGACACATAGCAACAGGGAGGGCGGTACGGTAACTGTTTAACCTACCAATGATTTGCAGTATACTTAGGCCATATAGGTCACCCAGAATTCAGCAAGGGTTGGGGAACCATACACTAAAACTATGGCGGATGAATGAACCGGATGTCGCTGACTACAGGAGATCTTGTTGAGGCAAAACAGAGGTGGGCACACCACAAGTTCATGTCGTTTCAGGAATTGAGAGAAACCTATCAGTTCCTACCTGCCATTTCTTACCTTGGTCAAGTGATGAGCTTTCTGAAAAAGCATAGATTTTTGGCTTAAAAGGGAGGTCTGACTAATTTATTCTGACAGAACTCTTGGCCCTGTAACGAGTCTTCATCCCTATCATCTTTCGACAAGAGCTTGAGGGAATTGTTTATACAATCGTGGGAAGATAGGCTATTCGCAGTTGGGAAAAAACCTTCCAGACCTCGAAATACCACTATCAGCCCTAAATGGTGGAAATCATATCTGTAAATCGGTCATAAATGAAAATTGGCGAGAGTCGCACTTAAATTTATACACAAAAGCCATTTACGGGTTTAATATCCCTCCCCATTGCCACTGGGACCCAGTCGTATCCTGGCATGCCCCAAATGCCATGATAAAAGGATGAGTTTGATCCATTGTATGTGGTTTCTGTCCCGAATCGCAGTTTCTGGAAATATCTGGTCGCAATCTTGAAAGACGCCGGAGAGTTTGCTACCCCACTAACACCTAAAAGCCTTACTATTCCATGACTTCGGAGGGCTCCAAAAAATTGTACCGTGCTACTTATAATTCTGTTAGCTGCATCGGTCCTTATTAGCTAACTGGCTCGAAACCAGGCTTACCCTCAATGGGAGTGTCTTATCTCGGTGTGAAGCAAATACCTTTCCATGGAATTCGGGTTAGAGATCTGAAGTAAAAACTATCCAAACCGAAAGATTCCTTTACTCGATGGACCCCCTTCATTAAGGCATTCCTGGCAGAGAGAGATGAGAATAGATCACTTGTTAGCTCCAATTGAAAATGAACAAGATGGTATCTAGAAGGGGATTTAGAACAATACACTGGGGGTACTTAAAGTCTGTGTATTCCAACCTAGGAGGGGATCATTATACTTGGATTGCCTGGGGAACAGTGTAGTAGGCACCTTCTATACCAAAGTGTCCGACCTACTATAAACCTGGATGATATACGTTCCATTCTTGACACAATATTTACACCTCGCGGGAGGGGTTATGTATTTATGTTGTAGTTGTGTTTAGATTAAGTTATTGTTTTTTTTTTGTCCTAATGTTGTAACTGGTTCGGTGGGGACTAAAGGTTCATTGTGTTTTTGCTCGCGCATTTGTTGAAATTCCACCTGTATTTGACAAGTAACATTCTCTGAGATTTGTCAAGGGTATACTGGGAAACTCTGCCAACCTGAGGCATGTATACATCATCAGCTTATTGGGTACTGGTTATACTTCACTATAATTATTGTCTCGTTGTATCACATGTTAGCAAATACCTCTATCTGTATTACGCTTGTTCTTCTCTGTTATTAAAATAAATAAAAAATAGTTTAAAAAAAAAAAAAAAGGTGGCAAATCACAGCTATGCTCAAATCCCTCTAATCAAAACAAAATTGCTGGATTCAAATTTAACTGCAAGGTGTCTCTATCAACAAATCTGGACTGGGCAAAAGTGCAAAAAACACGTATCTGTTATGTTTTCGTATAATACACGGTATTTTTTGCACCTTTCAATTCACCTGTGGTGACTATAAAATTGCTGTTTTCAGATTTACGTGCAAGCTGCGTCAATGAACAAAGCTGTAGTGCGCCAAAGTCAAAAAACACGTATCTGTTATGTTTTCGTATAATACACAGTATTTTTTGCACCTTTCAATTCACCTGTGGTGACTATAAAATTGCTGTTTTAAGATTTACGTGCAAGCTGCGTCAATGAACAAAGCTGTAGTGCGCCAAAGTCAAAAAACACGTATCTGTTATGTTTTCGTATAATACACGGTATTTTTTGCACCTTTCAATTCACCTGTGGTGACTATAAAATTGCTGTTTTCAGATTTACGTGCAAGCTGCGTCAATGAACAAAGCTGTAGTGCGCCAAAGTAAAAAACACGTATCTGAAATGTATTCGGATAATAAAATGTATTTTTGCACCTTTCAATTCACCTGTGGTGACTATAAAATTGCTGTTTTAAGATTACGTGCAAGCTGCGTCAATGAACAAAGCTGTAGTGCGCCAAAGTCAAAAAACACGTATCTGTTATGTTTTCGTATAATACACGGTATTTTTTGCAACTTTCAATTCACCTGTGGTGACTATAAAATTGCTGTTTTCAGATTTACGTGCAAGCTGCGTCAATGAACAAAGCTGTAGTGCGCCAAAGTAAAAAAAACACGTATCTGAAATGTATTCGGATAATAAAATGTATTTTTTGCACCTTTCAATTCACCTGTGGTGACTATAAAATTGCTGTTTTAAGATTTACGTGCAAGCTGCGTCAATGAACAAAGCTGTAGTGCGCCAAAGTCAAAAAACACGTATCTGAAATGTATTCGGATAATAAAAGGTATTTTTTGGCACCTATCAATTCACCAGTGGTAACTACACAATTGCTGGATTCAAATTTAACTGCAAGGTGGCTCTATCAACAAATCTGGACTGGGCAAAAGTGCAAAAAAACACGTATCTGTAATGTATTCGGATAATACAAGGTATTTTTGGCACTATCAATTCACCTGTGGTGACTACCAAAATTGCTGTGTTCAAATTTAACTGCAAAGAAGATCTATCAACAAAGCTGGCCTGCGCCAAAGTGAAAAAACACATATCTGAAATGTATTCGGATAATAAAAGGTATTTTTTGGCACCTATCAATTCACCTGTGGTGACTAAAAAATTGCAGTATTCACATTTAAGTTCAAGGTGCCTCAATGAACAAAGCTGTAGTGCACCAAAGTCAAAAAACACGTATCTGTAATGTATTCGGATAATAAAAGGTATTTTTTGGCACCTATCAATTCACCTGTGGTAACTACACAATTGCTGCATTCACATTTAAGTTTAAGGTGCCTCAATGAACAAAGCTGTAGTGCGCCAAAGTCAAAAAACACGTATCTGAAATTTATTCGGATATTACAAGGTATTTTTGGCACCTATCAACCTGTGCTGACTTGCTGGATTCTAATTTAAGTACAAGGAGGATATATCAACAAAGGTGGAATGGGCAAAATTGAAAATGAACACCTATCTGAAATGTATACTGATAATTAAAATGGAGTTTTGCACCTAACAAAGAGACCTGCAGTTACTAGAAAAGATGTGTAGGCTATAAGTTCAGGCTGCCCAATATCCAGGAAGTATTTCAATAGAATAATGGTAATAATTATGCTATTGCCATGTCTACACTCAGTATTGGTGAAATTTATCCAGTATTCTTTATGGAGCTTGTCTGTGTTCGCCCGCGGGGGGCCCCCTTCCGCTTCCCCCGTCACTTTACAGCGGTAGATGCTCCTTTAAAATTCTCTACCTAACTATATAAAATCTTCCAATCTCTAATCTAACTAAATTGTAAGGATCACAGCTAATAGTAGAGGTTTCTCTGTGAAGAAATATAATAATTTCGCTGAGCTGTTTGGACACAAGCAGAGCGCACGTCCTTCTGCTCTGAGACGCTGAGAGACACTGAGGCTGAACAGGAAACGCTGTTCTATGTAAAACGAGGTCATGTGATTTTTCCAGCCAATCTCAACCATACACATCCCAGTCATGACGTCGCACACACATCTCACCCTGCTCTATTCTGTAATCTGATTTGCTGGCCGCCAAAATTACAGGAAGCGCCGAAAATGGCGCGATCTTAATAGATGATGCACAGATTTTAACCTAAATTATCGCATGATCTAAAAAATCCGATCACCATAAAAACTGTGCCGATTTCAACTTTGTCGATAATAATCGCTCAACACTATAGTTAGCCTGTCACTTTGTCGTTTCTCTGTGCTACTGATCTCTGCTTTGTTTCTGGTTTCTCTCTTTGCCTCACGAATCTGTACCGCGCTGCCTGCCCTGTTATTGATTCGGACCGTCCGACTAAGGCTTTTTGTTCTTTGTTTGTTTGTCCTTGTCTGTGCACTCTGCTCAGTGTAGCCTTGAGTCTTCAGGTTGGGGCCGGCCTGTTAAGGAGTCGGGTTCCCCAAAAGGCAGGGACAGAGGCTGGGATCAGTGTCAGGGCCCCACTTGTCCGTGTCTTGTGTGCGTCCCTGACCATCCCTAACATCATGGCTATCAGAATATAGCAGTGCATAAATATGATTTTTTTCAAAGTTTTTTTTCTTGTATAAAAGCGCTACAACCTAACAAATTGGATATTGCTTTAATTGTATCAAGCCACAGAGTAAAACCAATATCTAATTTTATATTGGATGGTGAGTGCTGTAAAAAATAAAAATAAAAAACTACCAGAAATGCTGTATTTTGTTCATCTTGTCTCACAAAAAATGGATTAAAAAGTGATTAAAAAGTCACATGAGAACATCAGCTCATTCTGCAAAAAACATACCTGTGATAAAACATACCGTATCCTGTGGTGTTATGTGTATGTTTATCCCTCCTGTATACTGCTGTGTTCCTTAGTATGTTTTACCTGCCCTGCTTATGTTCTCCTATGTTCCTGTGTTCCTGTCCTGCACCTCAGCTGTAACCGCAGGTAGCCACATCAGGGGTAGCGACCTGGGGGTCCGGCAGCCAAGTCCATCCCGCTTTGCGGCGGGCTCTGGCGAAGACCAGGGGCCCCTTAGACTCCGCACCCTGGCGTGGTCCTCCAGCTACCACCTCACTTGCGGTGATCACAGAGGATCCACACCCGGATGTCAGCGGTCGGTGCCTCGGCATATGTTTGTCAGTGCCCGTCCGTTACAGTATGAACTGACCATGGATTCCGCCGGGGTGACCCTGCCCTCGTCTAGAGTGTCTGTCTGTCTGCAGGCTCTTGGTTCGCCCAGAGTGTCTGCACCCGTTGCCTGCTGGCTCATGGTTCGCCCAGAGCGTCTGCACCCGTTGCCGGCTAGATCATGGTTCGCCCAGAGCGTCTGCACCCGTGTCCGGCTGGCTCATGGTTCGCCCAGAGCGTCTGGACCCGTTACCCGCTGGCTCATGGTTCGCCCAGAGTGTCTGCACCCATTGCCTGCTGGCTCATGGTCCTCCCAGAGCATCTGCACCCGTTGCCCTGTGGCTCATGGTTCGCCCAGAGCGTCTGCACCCGTTGCCCGCTGGCTCATGGTTCACTCAGAGCGTCTGCACCCGTTGCCCGCTGGCTCATGGTTCGCCCAGAGCATCTGCACCCATTGCCTGCTGGCTCATGGGTCCGCCCAGAGCGTCTGCACCCTTTGCCTGCTGGCTCATGGTTCGCCCATAGCGTCTGCACCCGTTGCCTGCTGGCTCATGGTTCCGCCCAGAGCGTCTGCACACGTTGCCTGCTGGCTCATGGTTCGCCCAGAGCATCTGCACCCGTTGCCTGCTGGCTCATGGGTCCGCCCAGAGCGTCTGCACCCGTTGCCTGCTGGCTCATGGTTCCGCCCAGAGCGTCTGCACCCATTGCCTGCTGGCTCATGGTTCCGCCCAGAGCGTCTGCACCCGTTGCCTGCTGGCTCATGGTTCCGCCCAGAGCGTCTGCACCCGTTGCCTGCTGGCTCATGGTTCCGCCCAGAGCGTCTGCACCCGTTGCCTGCTGGCTCATGGTTCCGCCAGAGCGTCTGCACCGTTGCCTGCTGGCTCATGGTTCCGCCCAGAGCGTCTGCACCCGTTGCCTGCTGGCTCATGGTTCCGTCCAGAGCGTCTGCACCCGTTGCCTGCTGGCTCATGGTTCCGTCCAGAGCGTCTGCACCCGTTGCCTGCTGGCTCATGGTTCGCCCAGAGCGTCTGCACCCGTTGCCTGCTGGCTCATGGTTCCGTCCAGAGCGTCTGCACCCGTTGCCTGCTGGCTCATGGTTCCGCCCAGAGCATCAGTATCCCTGTCCGGTTGCTCATTGTTCCTCCCAGAGCGTCTGTATCCCTGGCCGCTGGGAAATGGGTCCGCCCAGAGCGTCAGTATCCCTGTCCACTGGCTCATGGTTCCACCCAGAGTGTCAGTATCCCTGTCCGCTGGCTCATGGTTCCACCCAGAGCGTCAGTATCCCTGTCCGCTCATGGTTCCGCCCAGAGCGTCAGTATCCCTGTCTGCTGGCTCATGGTTCCGCCCAGAGCGTCAGTATCCCTGTCCGCTGGCCCATGGTTCCGCCCAGAGCGTCAGTATCCCTGTCCGCTGGCTCATGGTTCCGCCCAGAGCGTCAGTATCCCTGTCCGCTGGCTCATGGTTCCGCCCAGAGCGTCAGTATCACTGTCCGCTGGCTCATGGTTCCGCCCAGAGCGTCAGTATCCCTGTCTGCTGGCTCATGGTTCCGGCCAGAGCGTCAGTATCACTGTCCGCTGGCTCATGGTTCCGCCCAGAGCGTCAGTATCCTGTCCGCTGGCTCATGGTTCCGCCCAGAGCGTCAGTATCCCTGTCCGCTGGCTCATGGTTCCGCCCAGAGCGTCTGTTGGCCTAGCTCATGGTCCAGCCCAGAGCGTCCGTCTGTTGCCTAGCTCATGGTCCCGCCCTGAGCGTCCGTCTGTTGCCTAGCTCATGGTCCCGCCCTGAGCGTCCGTCTGTTGCCTAGCTCATGGTCCCGCCCTGAGCGTCCGTCTGTTGCCTAGCTCATGGTCCCGCCCTGAGCGTCCGTCTGTTGCCTAGCTCATGGTCCCGCCCTGGGTTCCCCCCCATTTTGCCTAGTGCCCCGTTTGTTCCTCCCGTGCACCTCCTTTTCTAGGTTTTACCTATGCTGGCTATTATACAGCCCGTACTTGGTTTTGGGGCTGCACCCGTAGAAGTTGCGGGCCACGGGCCTATGTGGAATGCCATTCTGTGATTTGGAGGGGGAGGAGTGGGCTTTGAGGGGGGGTACTGTCACGGTTCATGCCGCTGTCCCTGCTTTGGACCGTCGGCCTGTCCGTGCCTGCCATGTCTCTGCTGGGGCTCCCTGTGCAGGGCTCCCGGCAGCCTGTGTTCTGCTAGGTACTGGCCTGGCCTGTTCAGTTTTGTTGCGTCCTGGGTCCTGTCTGTGCACTGTGCCTCCTAGGGCGTGCGCACGGCAGCGTCCTGCCTCTTTATTAGTTTCCTGTTCTGTGTACCTTCCTCTTCACCCCTGAACTCTGGCTATAAAAGCAAGTTCTTGTCTCTACTCTGTGTCAGTTCATTGCAGCCTGTTGCTGTGTCTTGCTGTTTCCATCTTGAGCTCCTGCCAGTATCTCTGGACTTAACCCTGGAGATGCTGGTTCAGTTTCTGTGCCATCTGAGCTCCTGACCTTCTGTCTGTCTCCTGTTACGTCTGATGTAGCTTCAGCCCGCAGTCCCCACCACCCTCCCTTCCCTTGCAACCTGCTCATCCCCCTTAACTTGCTTCCCCACGGTCACTCATGACAAGCTCTCCTCCTTACTGTCCAAATCCAACCTCACTACCTGTAGTCTTGACCCACTGCCATCCCACCTCATCCCAGACCTCAGTGCTTCTATCATCCCAGCACTCACCCATCTCTTCAACCTATCAATAACCTCTGGCATCTTCCCTTCTGCCTTTAAACATGCTACTATCACTCCAATCCTAAAAAAAACAACCCTTGACCCCTCTTCTCTGTCCAACTATCGCCCCATCTCACTGCTCCCTTTTGCTTCCAAACTCCTCGAGCAGCAACGTCTATCTTCAGCTGTCCTCCCACCTCTCCTCCAACTCCCTTCTTGACCCACTACAATCTGGTTTTCGACCCCCCACCATCTACCGAAACTGCCCGAACCAAAGTCACTTATGATATATAACTGCTAAAGCCTCATGCCACTACTCTGTGCTCCTCCTCTTGGACCTGTCCTCTGCCTTTGACACTGTCGACCATTCCCTCCTGCTACAAATCCTCTCCTCCCTCGGCATCATGGACTTGGCTCTTTCCTGGAATCAATGGCGCTTTAAAATAAATAATAATAATAATAATAATAATAATGTCTCTGCACCTGTCCTGTGTCCTGCCTTGGCACCTGTTCCTGGTCTGTACCTGCTGTGTTACCCGTCCAGTTCCTGCCGTATCCTGTGGTGTTATGTGTACGTTTATCCCTCCTGTATCCTGCTGTGTTCCTGAGTACGTTTTACCTGCCCTGCTTATGTTCTCCTATGTTCCTGTCCTGCACCTCGGCTGCACCGCAAGTAGCCACGTCAGGGGTAGCAACCTGGGGGTCCCGCAGCCAAGTCCATCCCGCTTTGCGGCGGGCTCTGACGAAGACCAGAGGCCCCTTAGACTCTGCTCCCTGGCGTGGTCCTCCAGCTACCACCTCGCCTGCAGTGATCACAGAGGATCCACACCCGAATGTCAGCGGTCGGCGCCTCGGCATATGTTTGTCAGCGCCCGTCCGTTACACCAATTTACCTTTTTCAAACTTCAAAAATTTCTGTGTGTAAGACAGTTATTCCACTCATCAACCATATGTCTACTGTAGGTTGGCATTATTTTTTTAAAATGTCTGTTTTTTTTTTTATGACATTAGGGGGGCTTTGAAATTTAGTAGTAATTTTTCAAATTTTCATCTAAGAAACTAGACCCTTTAAAGTATTCAAAACAGCGTTTAGGAAGTTTAATAACCATTAAGTGTTTCACAGGAATTACCGTAAAACAAAGTGGAGATGAAATTTCAAAATTTCACTTTTTTTGCAGTTTTTAAATTTTTATCCATTATTCTCAAGAACACAGTAGATGTGATCAGGGAAATGCAACTTAATATTGATTCCCCAGATTCTGCTGTTTTCAGAGATATCCCATATGTGGCCCTAGTGCGCTATTTGGCACAACCACAAGCCTCAGAATTGGAGGAGCACCTATTGGACTCTGGGGTCTCATTTTCATTACGATTTTATTTAGGCACCATTTCAGATTTGCAAAAACTTAATAAACACCCCTAAAAAGACCCCATATTGGAAAATACACTTAAGGAATATATCCAGGGGTGCAGTGAGTATATCGACCCCACGGGTGTTTCTCAATTATTTTTAGCGTGAGGCTGTGAAAATTAAAAAAAATTTTTTCCAGCAATCTGCAAGTTTAGCTGAAAATGTTTAATTTTTGCAAGGAATCCTGGGGAAAAAAAGCACCCCAAATTGTGTTATGCAATTTCTTCCAATTTCGGCAATACCCTAATGGGGGTGTAACTGCGTTTCGTGAATGCAGGGCTAAAAGGGGAAGGGACTTTATTTGGTTTTTGGGAATGCGATTTTGGTGGGGCGATGTCGCATTTGCAAACCCCCCCAAAGTACCAAAACAGGTGAAACTTTCCAGAATTTACCTTCGGATTTAACACTCTTAGGGATCCATTAGGGGTGTTTTTTTGCATTTTGGGCGCACAGGTGTTCCATAGTTTTTTTTTAGCATTGGGTCATGAAAATGTGGGGGGAAAAGCAGTCCCGCCATTGTTTTTTGGACTTTAATTTTACAGTGTTCACCGTACGGGAAAATGACAGATTCTATGTGGTTTAGTAAATTGCAATGATATAAATTTTAAATAGTTTTTTATTTGTTTTTAAAAAATTTTACCAAAAAAAAATATTCTAACAAAAATTGAGTTTTTATGTTGTCCCATTTGACAGCCAAAATTTTTCATTATTCCTATATGGAGCTGATTATGGGCTTGTTTCTTTTGGGTGAGTTGACGTTTTTATTTGTACCATTTTGGGGGGCATATGACGCTTTGTCACTTTTGATTAAGGTTTTTGTGGGATTTTGAACAAAATACAGCAAACCGTTAGGTTTTTTTATTTGTAAATTTTTTTCAGCGGTCATCGTGCGTATAAATAAAAGCCAGGTGTATTAAAATAAAAAAGACTCGGTCGTTCGCTGTATAAGGTGCCAACTTAATCAAAGCAGTCCCCAAATAATCAAAATCCAAAATAGGGCAACCCCCATGCAAATAGTATAAAACAGTGTAAAACACACCTGTAATAGTGCAACCACTTCCCGGGAGATTCTCACTGGATGCTACATCACCCAGGAACCTCGCGCTAATCCAGGTTTCTGTCCACTTCAATCTTCAGTTGGTGGATTTGTCAGAAATAATATATAAAAACATACAAACAGTGTGGTGTGTTCACCGCTAATACGCTCCGGCCGGCAGCGGGGCGGGATCCACACATACAGGCTAACAGACTAGAGTGACGTCCCCTAAGGCTGTAGCCCAACGAAAGCCGAGCAGGCATACAAGACCACGCGTTTCAGAGAATAACGATCTCCTTCATCAGGGTATTAATCCTTGCTTAGTCTGGGCCCTTTTATCTAGTTCCACACCCTGTTTGTTACAGGGTGATGTTACTTAAAAGACAATCAGAATACATTTCCCTAACCTTTAATATATTCTACCTCATAAAACAAAAATAATAAATACAATAAATAATGCTGCAATGAAAAACAACAATAAGCACATTTTAAAGTGCAAAGGATTAAAACAATCACTGGAATTTCTGTCCCCATTTAAAATCCCAAGGGAAAAAAGGAAAAAGAGGGGAGAGAGAAAGAAAGAGAAAAATTCTCAGATTTTTTTTTTTTTTTAATCGAACAACCTTAAAACGCAAATATTTCAATATATGAATTCAAAAACCCTTTGGTATTTGTGAATTCAAATTGAAAATCCACCTTGTTTCTGCTCTGGACATCTTACTTATTAGATCACCCTTTCGCCAGGGCCAGTTTCACACTCTCGATGCCCAAAAAAAACAGTATTTCTAATGAACCTTGATGTAGAACTTTAAAGTGTTTTGATAATGGGTGTTCCAGATAGCCTCTTCTTATATTGTATACATGCTCCCTCATGCGGGTGGCTAATGATCGTTTAGTTCTGCCCACATATATTTTTCCGCATGGGCACTTTATAGCATATATTATGCCTTTTGATTGACAGGTTATGAAGTGTTTTATTTCAAACCTTTCCATTCCATTGCAGAATTCTACCATTTTGTTTTTACTACTCATATTACAGTTTTTACAACCGTAACATTTTCCGCATGGAAAAAATCCTTTATGTACTTCATTCACTCTGCCATTCCCAAACTTATTAGAACGTATAGTGGGGGCTAACATGTTTCCCAAGTTACGAGCTCTTTTAAAAACTACTTTGGGAACATCTGGTAAATATTCCCCCACCATTTTATCCTGTTTCAGAAGATTCCAATGTTTTTTTATAATTCTTTTGAAAATATTGCTTTGATCATGATATTGAATCACAATCGGAAGACTAGTTACTTCCTCAGAAATTCCTATGTTTCCAGTATTCAGATTTTTCTTTTCTTTTAAAAGTATATTTCTAGGAAATGTTTTTATTTCATTTTTTGTTTTTTCAACATTTTCCCCACAATATCCTCTAGCAATAAATTGCTTCGAAAGTCTGATGGATTCTTCCTCATAATGATGAACATTTGTACAATTTCTGCGTATCCGCAAGAATTGACTTTTGGGTATATTTGATAACCATCTAGTAAGATGGCAACTGGAGGATGGTATGAAGCTGTTGGTGTCAGTTTTTTTATGGTAACTTTTTGTTAGCCAGCTTTACTCAGCAGGTCAATACGATTACAGCGATACCCAATTTGTACTTTTTGTTAGCCAGCTTTACTCAGCAGGTCAATACGATTACAGCGATACCCAATTTGTATTTTTTTAAGTTTTACTTCTTATACACAATAAAAACACTTTTATTCAAAAAGGAAAACACGCTTTTGCATTGCCGCAGTCTGAGAGCCATAACATTTTTATTTTTCTGTGTACGGAGCTGTGTAGGTGCTTGTTTTTTGCGGGATGAGTTGACGTTTTTATTGGTATCATTTTTGGGGTGACAAGACTTTTTGTTCAGTTTTAAATTCATGTTTTGGAATGCAGGGTGACGAAAATACTGCAATCCTAGTAGTGTTTTTTATTTTTATTTTTAACAGCGCTCACTGTGCAGTATCTGTGACAAGATAGTTTTACTCTGTGTGTCGATATGATTACGGTGATACCCAATTTATATAATTTTTTTTATGCTGAAGCACTTTAAAAAAAGTGTTTTTATTGTGTAAAACAATATTTATGCATCACTGTCTTCTGAGAGCCATAACTTTTTTTATTTTTCCGTATACAGAGACGTGTAAGGACTTTTTTTTTGCGGGATGAACTGACGTTTTAATTGGTCCAACTTTGGCATTTATATGAGTTTTCGATTGCTTTTTATCACATTTTATGTGCTGTGGGATAAACAAAAATCGCAATTCTGTGACTTTTTTTTTTTACAGCATTCAACGTGCGGGTTAATTAACGTGACATATTTATAGGGCAGGTCATTACACATGCGGCGATACCAAATATGTGCACTTTATTTATTTTTTATCTTTTTTGGGGGCGATTGGTGTTTGTAAAGGGGGAAAGGGAGATGTACATGTTTTTATTTTATTTTTCGAGTTTGTGTTTTACTTTTTTTAACTTTTTTTTTTTTTTTTTTTACTTTTTCTTACATTTTTTTCACTTTTCCCAAAAGGGAAATTACATGAACGATCGTCAAATCGCTCATACAAAAGGAGATTGGCACACAGCTTATTGCTGTGTACTGGTCTCCATGGCAACTGTCAACCACCATGCATTGTGGGCATGGTGACATCACAGATGACCCGGGAAGTGCCTTTCACTTCCCAGGGCTGTCTGGTGGGAGATCGCTGCTGCACTATCATGTGGCAGCGTGCCAGGAGCAGGCAGGAGGGACTCCCTCCTCCTGCCTGCGACTTAGCTCCAACGATCTTAATTGATCATCGGAGCTAAGGCCCGTACTAATATACCGCTGGTCCCATGTCCCGATCATGAGGGGCTCGCATGTAAGCCCGCACGATCGCCAGGATGCATGCATCTGTCTATTTGCGGAAACGCACTTCCTGCTAAGACGTATGCATACGTCCAATGTCCGGAAAGGGTTAATGTGCAAAACTGATAAAACAAAAAAATACTTTTGGTATTGCTGCAATTGTATCAAGCTGCAGAATAAAGTTCATACACTATTTAAATTGAATGGAGAGCACTGTAGAAAAAAAAAAGTTACCAGATTTACCATATTTTTTTTATCCATTTCCCAAACTCCAGAAAAAAAGCAATCAGAGTCATATGAACCCCAAAATGGTCCCAATGAAAACATTAACTCATCTCACAAAACGCAAGCCCTTATACAGCTCTGCGGAAAATCAAACTAACTATGGCTCTCTTTATATGGAGACATAAAAACTATAAAAAACTATATAAACATGGTTTTAATGTAATTGTACAAACCTTCATAAATTTCACAGAATTTATACCACAAAGCTTAAACTAAAAATAAAACCCCAAAACAATGACAGGATGATCTCACAGTATAATGCAAAAAGGTGTGAAGGAGTGAGGGTGGTGTTTGTGAAATGGGGTTGCTTCTAGAAGGTGTCACCTGTACTTAAGAGGCTATGCAAATGTGACATGGCATCCAACAACCATTCAGCAAGATCTGCGCTTCAAAAGCCAAGTTGCATTTCTTCCCTACTGAGCGCAGTGATGTGCCCAAACAGCAGTTTATACACACACAGGATATTGGCGTATTTGGAAAAAATAATTTTTAATACATTTGGGGGTGCTCTTTTTTGTGAAAATTTTATATTTTAAAGAAAAAAATATTTTTACAGCTTTACACTAAAAATAAATTTGTGCAACACTTCTTGAGTCCATAAAATCTATACACCACTTGATGTATTCCTTGAGGGGTGCAGCTCCCCAAATGAGGTATTTTAGGGATGTTTGACTTTTAGCACCTCAAACTGTCTGCAGACCTGAATTATCCTAATAAAAAAGAGGCCCCAATAGGCTTATGGTTGTGTCAAATAGCACACTAGGACAACATATGGGCTATTTTACTGTGTTCCATATATTTGAAATTTTACCTCCACTTTGATTTATTTCCTGTGAAACAAAGGGTTTACAAGCTTCCTAAATGCTGTTTTGAATAGTTTTGGAGTGTACATATTTTAAAATCTGGTGATTTATCGGGGTGTCTAACATAAAGACTCCTCAAAACCATATCAGAACCTAACTAGTTCACATTAAAATTGCGGCTAAAATTCTAACCTTTCTAACATCCTAAAAAAATAAATAAAAGGACATGTAAAAATGTTGCTAACATAAAAATGATGTATGGTAGCAAAGCCCACACGCTCGGCGTATATTTTCATGCACTATTGGCCGGGACTAGTTGCTTAGTTGCACAGTTGCAATTGTGCATCTAAGGGGAGTGACAGGAGGCAGGATGGCGGGTAAGCGGTGGCTTCCATGACAAACCGGAAGGCTAACAAAGGCTCCTGGATTGTCTGACGTCACCAGGCCTGGCTGTGCCCTTGGGCAAGACCTGGCAGGGTGATTGACAGCTGTATAATGCATATCTGTACAGTCATATACTGCTACAGTGGCAGAAATACTGCCATAGTGGCTGGCATAGGACCCGCCGCCACAGAGGGCTAAACCGGCCGTACAGAATATCCTGTCTCAAAACACCTCTGACCACTCAAAACAGAGGGCTGGGTATGTCCAGTGAATCCCTCAATCCCCAGATCTGCACGGTCTAATTCATTATTTGTTCTTGAAACCCTTGACAAGGCAGAGAGCAACCTGCTCCATATACCGCTATTTTGCCTACGCCTTAGGCCTACCAGACGTCCGGCGTGCGTCCCAACATCACATTATCGCCGGCCTGACACTCCTCGGGTGGAACGGGGAGAGAGGAGTTTAATTTTTACTTATGGGGCCCTACCTACCAACTACCTATCTGAAGGCTATCTTCCCGGGTAACTGGAGCCTATCTACTGCTTACCTACTGACTTGGGCCTTCCTACCTACCTGGGGCTTACGAAACTTCCTAGGGCCTACCTCGTTCCCTACCAATCTACCGACCAGGGGCCTTGCCCATGTACCTACCTATCTGTGGCAATGTCTCACTACTTACCTACCTACCTGGGGCTTTGCCTGTCTACATTTCAAGCAGTTAGGAGGCTTTTCTATGTGGTGTCTGACTTAGTAATTTGAGGGGCTACCTGCTTAATTGTGGCTACCTATCTAAAAGGGGTTCTATCTATACATATTGCCATATTTAGTAATCAGTCTACTACAGCCACTTGCGATAGCTGTAAACCAAATGCTGATTAGCTTGTTTTTGTATTTTACAGGATTCCCCTCTGAACTACATGGGAATAGGTGAACTAAGTCGACCCAGTGTTGGATTCACTTCTTAATAAAATAGTAAATGAGGGATGTTGTCAGACACTGTTTATTTAAATAAAGCATACATGCCAACTCTCCCGTTTTTGGCGGAGGGGTCCCGCTATTTGGGGTCCCCCCCCCCCGGCCTCCCATCAGAGTTGGCATTCCTCCCGCCGCCAGCAGGCGGCGGGGGTTCTGTAAATGGCCGCGGCACAGAGTAGCACTGGTGCGCTACTCTTGCACCGCTGGGCCGCTCCTACAGGCAGGTGAAGTGCCCGCAGCGGCCGCTTCACCCGCCCGGAGTCTCACTGTGCAGGGAGGAGGCAGGAGGGATCGCTCCCTCCTCCCTCCTCGCCCTGTATGTAGAGCGCCGGTGTGCGGGGAGGAGGCAGGAGGGATCGCTCCCTCCTCTCCCTGTATGTCCGGCGCCGGTGCGCCCCGCACATACAGGTCAGCGGCGCAGGGGAAGTGACGCGCGGCTGCACTCACTTCCCCTGCGTCGCTGAGGAGATCGGCCGGGAGGTGTCCGGAGCTGTAGGAGCCTGGTGAGGTAAGTGGATTTTATTATATTATTTTTATTAACTATAAGGGGGCTCTACCTGGCTACAATGGGGGGGGGCTCTACCCGGCTTACAAAGGGGGGCTCTACCTGGCTAATAAAGGGGGCATACCTGGCTACAACAAGGGGGCTCTACCTGGCTACAACAAGGGGGCATCTACCTGGCTAATAAAGGGGGCAATACCTGGCTAATAAAGGGGGCAATACCTGGCTAATAAAGGGGGCAATACCTGACTACAAAGGGGGCAATACCTGGCTACAAATGGGGGCAATACCTGGCTACTAAAGGGGGAATACCTGACTAAAAGGGGCATACCTGGCTTATAAAGGGGGCAATACCTGATACTAAAGGGGGCAATACCTGACTACTAAAGGGGGCAATACCTGGCTACAAAGGGGGCAATACCTGGCTAATAAAGGGGGAAATACCTGGCTAATAAAGGGGGCAATACCTGGCTACAAAGGGGGCAATACCTGGCTACTAAAGGGGGCAATACCTGACTACTAAAGGGGGCAATACCTGGCTAATAAAGGGGGCAATACCTGACTACTAAAGGGGGCAATACCTGGCTAATAAAGGGGGCAATACCTGGCTGCTAAAGGGGGCAATACCTGGCTAATAAAGGGGGCAATACCTGGCTGCTAAAGGGGGCAATACCTGGCTTATAAAGGGGGCAATACCTGACTACAATGGGGGCAATACCTGGCTAATAATGGGGCAATACCTGACTACTAAAGGGGGCAATACCTGGCTAATAAAGGGGTCAATACCTGACTACAAAGGGGGCTCTACCTGGCTAATAAAGGGGGCAATACCTGGCTAACAAAGGGGGCAATACCTGGCTAATAAAGGGGGCAATACCTGACTACAAAGGGGGGCAATACCTGGCTAATAAAGGGGGCAATACCTGACTACAAAGGGGCTCTAGATGGCTAATAAAGGGGGCAATACCTGGCTAACAAAGGGGGCAACTACCTGGCTACAAGGGGACATTTTCCTGCCTATAAGGGGCACTACCTGGTTATGGGGGGCTACTACCTGGCTATAAGGGCAACTACCTGGCTTTCTTCCAAAGCCGTTATGCAGTTAGGTGGAGTGGGTGTGGCTTTTTGAAGGGGCGTGGCACACCAAAAGGATGGGCTGCGCGCGCCGCCCTCCTCAATCTCCTGCTTTTCCACTGTCAAAAGTTGGCAACTCTGAAATAAAGTGTTGTTGTGTTTAAATGTAATTTTTTAATACTATTTTTTCCCCCCAGTGTCCGTAAAAAGTTGTCTGACGGAGGGGAGGGTGGGCGTGGTCTGCCATGATATAGGACAGACACCACTGGTAGTGAGAGCTCCAGCCGGGCCGTTCAAAACCAAGGTGCCTACATCTCATTATGGGTCCTAAACGCCAGAAAAGACACCTAAGGAGGTCCAGGAATACCTCAGCAGCAAAGATCTCTATCTCCAACTTCTTTTCCACTCTTGAGGATCTGTAGTCAGCCTCAGGAGCAAGCTCCCCAGAACGGGTGCCGCAGCATGATTCCTGGCAGTCAGAGCACAGAACCTGCAGGTTTTACAGCCTCTACCCGAAAGAGTAGGCAGAAGAGGCAGAATGACGTGCAGCAGACAGCAGACACCTCTCCTGAGCTCCCTGACAGCACTGGCATGCAGCACAGAGGAGACAGTGTACTGAGTGCAGAAAGCTCTCCACAGGAAGAGACATCATTACAGCAGCATGAGGTACAGACAGGCAGGCTGTCTACAACTTCATCCTCTGATAGAGGTAAGAGTATGCCTGAAAAAAGCAGCAGGGGAGATGAGGAGGCTGGGAGTAGTGCTGCAGACCAAGAGAGACCTGTTTTACAGGAGACAAGCAGTAAAGGTGACATACAAAATGCTACATTAATCACTCCCCCTGCCATGCTGCACTCCATAAGACCTTCACCAAGCCTCTCACCAGCATCATTTAGGGGATCTGTAATGGACTCTTTGTTAGAGTCTGTTGCCAGCCCAAATCCCTTGTCTACACAACTATCAGAGGCATTAACCACTGAACTGCCGATGGCTGACACGTACTGGCTAAACCAGGATTCCCAGCCTGAATCTGCATCATCCCAAAGGGATAACCCTGCTGATAAATTTATTCCTAATTATAAAAGAAATTCTGAATCTGCTTCACCTAATATATCCAGGGACAAAGCTTTACTCGCATTAAAAGATCACCCTGAATTGCAGGTGCTGCTCTTCTTGTTACCAACAAAGAGTGATATGTCAGCACTGGCACATGACTTAAAAAGTGCCTGGAAGCAGGATTCACCAAAAGGGTTAAGTCTGATGTCTCAGCCTTGCAGAATAAAGTCCACAAACTTGAATCATTCCAGACGTCCGTGCAGCGTACCATCACTGACCTGCAATCCTCTATTGCAAACCAACACAACAACAGCTTACTGATCACTTAGATGATTTAGAAAATCGCAATAGAAGGAACAATGTAAGAGTGAGAGGACTTCCAGAAACAGTAAAGACACAAGAATTAGGACAATCACTAACAAAGTTGTTCAATTCTAAACTTGGGAAAAGTGAGGATTCACATATCGAAATAGGGCACACCGAGCACTGTGCCCTCAAAGTCAAGACCCAGCCAGACCACGTGATGTGATTTGCCGTATTCACTATTTCTCAGTAAAAGAAGAAATTATGAAAAAGGCTTGAACCATCCCTGCTATCTTTTTTGAAGTAGCCAAGATCTCACTATTTCCTGATCTATCTAGACGGACTTTACGACTAAGGGCCGCAACCAGACCACTGCTATCGGTCTTACAGGCAAACCAAATTACATACCGTCGGGGTTGCCCATTTGCCCTGTATGTCCGCACAGATGCTGGCAAAAGTCTCCTTAAAATCACCAAGGGACTTACCAAATTTCCTTCTGCCTTAAAGCTACCTCCAGTGACCTTGCCTGACTGGGACACTCTTTCACAGCAAACTCTAAACCAGCAGTGGCAGATAAGTACTACATCCCCAAGAGAATCATCGATCTCTGCTACTCTGAAAGAACAAAGACCACATACACGCCTCAAGACTGTAACCGGGCTTGGATATCACAGTTAAAAGAGGATTGCATTACAAGACAATGTGAGAGTGTCTTAACTAAGAATGTTTTATATTGCTTTTTTCCTAGGTGTCATAACTAGAGATGGGCGAATTTCTCCAAAATTCGATTCGGTGACTTCGCCGAATTTTCCGACAAAATTAGTTTTGGTCCGAATTGCTTCTGGACGAATCGCGTTAAAAAACAGCTATTTACAGGCTGCACAGAGCCTGCAAGGTGCTGTAGAACATTGTGCCATGCTTAAATATGCAGAGGGAGCTTGGTTTGGTCTTCATACAATGTTGTGTTTTAGTATGACACGCAGATGACTGCCGCCGCTCTTAGAATCGCTTCACTTTAAAAAAATTTCCCCGGGCACTTAAAAGGGGAAAACTGACCAAAAACTGAAGCGGGAATGTAGCCTTATAATGTCATGGCAGCGCCAGCTGGAAAAAAACAAGCTGAGGGCTCAGGTGGCAACATCAGTGACAGAGTGTGGAGGTGCAGCCACAGCATCATGAGGTCAGATAGAGTCACAATGACATTATGGAGGTGGCAAAAACAGGAGTAGGCCACAGAGTGGCACAATGACACAGTGTGGAGGGCACAGCAGCAGCTTGAGGTCAGACAGTGGCACAATGACATTCTGGAGGTGGCAGAAACAGGAGTAGGCCACAGAGTGGCACAATGACACAGTGTGGAGGTTACAGCAGCAGCCAAAGCAGCAGCAATAGGTCAGACAGTGGCACAATGACATTCTGGAGGTGGCAAAACAGTAGTAGGCCACAGAGTGGCACAATGACAGAGAGTGAAGGTGACGGCAGCAGCAGCATGAGGTCTGAGAGTGTAACAATGACACAGTGTGGAGGGCACGGCAGCAGCCACAGCAGCAGCATGAGGTCAGACAGTGGCACAATGACATTCTGGAGGTGGCAAAAACAGGAGTAGGCCACAGAGTGGCACAATGACAAAGTGTGGAGGTTACGGCAGCAGCCACAGCAGCAGCATGAGGTCAGACAGTGGCACAATGACATTCTGGAGGTGGCAAAAACAGGAGTAGGCCACAGAGTGGCACAATGACAGAGTGTGGAGGTGGGTGGCAATACCAGTCCCTGGTAAAGATGGTGGTAGGCAGATGGAGAAACTGGCAGCAGATGTGTGGCATCAGGCGGGTGGCGGCATCAGAATAGTGGCTGAGGCAGGTAGTTTGAACCCAGACTCATTTCTCACAGTTTGGGTGAGGCGTCATGGCTGATGTAGTCTGACGCCTAAGGCATTGGTGTGTGGAAATCCTGACTGATCCACGCCTGATTCATCTTGACAAAGGTCAGTCGTTCCACATTTCCCGTGGACAAGCAGGTTCTCCTTGGGGTAACGATGGCCCCCGCTGCACTGAACACCCGCTCTGATGCCACACTACTGGCCGGGCAGGACAGCTTCTCCACTGCAAACTCGGCAAGTTGCGGCCACACATCCAGTTTGGCTGCCCAGTAGTCCAGCGGATCTTCTAACTGGGGTGGCAGAGTGCTGTCCAAGTAGGCCACCACCTGTTGGTTCAGGGTCTGCTCTAGGTCCTGCTGCTGCTGCTGGCGACTGCCCTCCTCACTAGGCGGGTGAAGGAAGCTGCTCATCAGTGACTCCAGACTTAGGTTGCTGCTGATGGAGCTGGTACTGCTCCTACCCCCCCACCTTCCCTCAGCAGCTGCGGCAGTAGTACGTGAGCGCTGAAGAACCCCCCGGTCAGACCTGTCAGAGGAGGGACGATGCCGCACATAGGCAGCGGCCAACTGACTACGGAGGATTTCCCTATAGTATTTGAGTTTGTCCTCCCTCTCAGAAGCTGGGAAAAAGGCTCCCATTTTGGACCGGTAGCGAGGGTCCAATAGGGTGGAGAGCCAGAAGTCATCCCTCTGCCGGATGGTGACTATTCGGCTGTCACTAGCCTTGCAATTCAGCATTCTGCGGGCCATCTGCACAAGTGACTCCGAGGGGCTCCCTGCCTCCATCTCCACTGTATACTTCTACGGTGCTTGCGGGTCATCTGCCTCGTTTTCCTCATCTCCATTTACCTCCTCCAGCTGCTCCTGCTCCTCCTCTCTTGTCACCTGGGTAGAAAATCCACTCATTTCACCAGACAACACTTCTGCTCCAATCTCCTCCTCCTCCTCCATTTCAGTCCCCACCGGACTCATGTTGCCGCGAGATGTAGTCACCACGTCTCCAGTCCCCTGCCCAGACAGATTTTTCAGCATCTATTCCAGGACATGAAGCAGTGGAATGACGTTATTCATCCCATAGTCCTGGCGACTGACAAATAATGTTGCCTCCTCGAATGGCCTCAGCAAACGGCAGATGTCACGCATGAGCTGCCACTGGCTGACATCAAAGTTACACAGGGGAGTACTCCTGTCCGCCTGGATCATCAAAAAATCGTTAATGGCTGCAACTCGAAGAGGGTGTTCCTGGATTTCTAGGAATGGATGAAGTGCATGCACAGTTTCCTGGCCATTTTCAGAATCTCCTGAAGATCGGTGGAAGACTTCAGGAACCTTTTCACAACCAGATTGAACACGTGCGCCATGCAGGGCGCATGGACCAACTCTCCTCGGTGCAGCGCGGACACCATGTTACTCCCATTGTCCGTCAACATGGTTCCGATTTGCAGTTGGCGCGGAGAAAGCCACACATTGATTTCTTGCTGCATGACGCGAAGCAGTTCCTCCCCTGTGTGACTTCGTTTGCCGAGGCAAACTAGATGTAGAACTGTGTGACACTGCTGTGCCCTACACATGTAGTATGATGGAGCAGTACTTGTGGAGGCTGAGATGGTGGTGGTGGTGGAGGAGGAGGAGGAGGCAGACATTGGCGCAGGAGCCGCAGTTTGACAACGTGGAGGAGAAAGCGGCGTCTCCTGTCCAAGTTGTTGGTGTGCCTGGGCAGGAAGCACATTCACCCAGTGGGCCGTAAAGGACATGTACTGGCCCTGACCGTAGTTGCAGCTCCAGACGTCCGCGCTGCCGTGCACCTTGGAACAAACTGATAAGCTCAAGGACTGGCCCACCTTCTGTTCTACATATTTGAAGTGCGGGTACGCCTTTTTGGAAAATAAATTACGGCTTGGAACTCTCCATCTCGGCACAAGCCATTAGTTCTCTGAATGGTGCAGATCACCTTTTGGAAAGGGAGGGACTGCAGTACCAACAACTTGGACAGGAGCACGGTCAGCTTCTGCACCTTAGGATGGTTGGACGCATACTGTTGTCTCTTTGCAATCGCCTCGCTGAACGACTGTTGGCACCATGAGTAACGAGGAGCAGGAGCATCTGGACCGGGAGATGATGGCAAAGAGAAACAGCTCCCTTCTGCAGAGGTGGTGGAGCCTTGACTGGCTGCAATGGCATGCGTGCCACTGGGCGCTGCTGCTGCTGTTGCTGCGGTGGCAGGATGGACCACCACATCTGAGCCACGTTTCTCCCAGGCCACCGGATGGTGACGCTGCATGTGTTGACGCAGGGCCGTGGTGCCAACGTTAGCTCTCTGGCCATGCTTCACTTTCTGCCCACAGATTCTACATATACCCATATTCGGCTCCTCCCGGGGTCTTTGGGAAAGAACTGCCACACCAAGTATCTGATTTTACCGCCAACGCTCCGCACTGAGTGACTACTACCACCGCTGCCTCGCTGAGCCCCTGTGCCGCTACTTTCTTGGACCTGCGAAGCGTGTTTTCTACCCCGTGGCTGCTTGGCTCCCGACCTCACACTGCTGCTACCCTGCTGACTCACGGCCACACAACCAGTCCTGCCCCCACTTCACGTACCCCCGCGGTCTATGTGGAGCTCGACTGGCAGCTAAACGCCTTCCTATTTGTCAATAATTACGACCGTGTTTGAAGTCTGTAGTTTTATTAACAGGATGTAGGATTGGGATAAAACTGATGGACAAACAAAAAATGTACATTAGAATATACATAGGCTGTTTGTAACAAACATAAAAACAGTGTGCAAAGTACAAATACAGTAAACTTTACATGGTGGATAACATGTCCTGGTCAATCTGAATAAGAGCACAGTATAATCTGTCATAACTACACACAACAAGTTCTAAACTGTACTAGCAGTGCTTCTGAAGCTAGATATAGCTAGATATTTTCACAACCGAACAGCTTACCAACTATGCTTCAAGAAGAGCAAAGATGAGATGGCTGATGTCCTCTCTGTGCAGACATGAGGTGAAAATGAATTTCTTCTACCCATAATGCAAAGAACTTCCTCTTAGACAGGAAACAATAAACCTTACAAACAAAGGCCACAAGGTGGCACCAAAGGCATTAATTATTTAACTAATGCATGTAAATCATATTGAGAGACAAATTCAGACATTAATCACATGCCTATAAGCAGCAGGAAAAATTTACTTGTATGTGCCGTTTAAAAACACTGTGTATTTTACTGAATATAAAAGCACAAACAGGCTTAATTAACCTTCGGTTGTGAAAAAACTACAGGCAAAATTTCTTTTTGGCGGTAAAAAAAGAACGTTTTTTTTAAAGTGACCACAACAGCAGAACATCGCCTAATTAACCCCGGGAAACAAAATTTTGCGCAAAAGAAATGGGGAAACCCAAAAAAATTACCAGCTTTGTAGCGTGTTAAAATGGCGTGTATTTTACGGACACAACAACACAAAAACTTGTAATTAACCTTTGGTTTGGGGAATTATGCTACAGTAAAAAATTTCTTTTTTGAGGGTGAAAAAGAACGTTTCTTTTACTAAGTTCAACTGCAGAAAAATACTTAGTTTTAACCCTTGATGTAAATTGCGCAAAAAAAATGAGAAAAACCAAAATTAATGGTATTTGGATTGTAAAAACGCTGTTTCTTTAAATGAATACAACAGGAACAGGCTTAGATAACCCTTGGATATTCAATGTGCTGTGAGCAGATAGCATTAAAATGTATATGCAGCTGCATTGGACACACACTGGACTACAGTTCTAACACCCCACAAAATCAGAATTAGATCTTTAGAGAAGCAGTCTCTGAGACAAGCTGTGACACCCCCCAAAAATCGCTGTATAAAAATGAGTTCTTTTGTATCAGCTATCATAAGCAGCCGCGCAGCACCTTCCCTACTCATACAATGAGAGCGGTTATGAGCTCCCAGCGTCACGCCCGGACTTATATAGTGCGGTGATGTCACAGAATCCCGCCGGTCCCTGAAATTTGGCTTCATCTCTGCACATGTCAGCAAGCTATGCCCTTCTTCCTCCCAGAGTTCTTTGCCCCATGTAACGCCATGTGCTCGCAGCCATTTTATCAAACAAAAGCACGCTTCGTTCCCCCCCGCGAAGTACCCCCAAACTTCGACTTCGTTCAGAACCAAAGTTTTCCTGAAATTCTAAATGAAGTCCACTTCGTTAGAATCAATTCGCCCCTCTCTAATTATGACCAAGAGGTTTCAGAATTTTTAATTTTAAGGCCAAGTATGGCCTACATTTCCTCACATATATCTATTATATATATATATATTATAAATATATATATATATATATAATTATATATATATAAATTCTACACTACTATACTGGAGGCCGCCAAGACTGCCTTCTTTTGGTCATTGGTAGCAACTTGTTAATACAGACCTGCCAATGTACAGGCTCACGTTTGAGTCCAGAGGAGTCCTGGAGAGATTTTCTGATATATGGAGTTTGTGGATTGAGACTCAGTTGGTTTAATTCTGGATGTTGGGATTGGGGAGATCCAGATGTTGAGGTAGTGTGGTTGCGCACAGATTTCTTAGGTGATATTAGTGTGAATAGTGTGAATGGGATGAAAGGATTTGTTTACTCCCCTGTAATGACTAGGATGAGATATTTTCTGTGAACTAATGCAAGCAGTGAAATTTAATGTATTATACAACATGTGTGGAAAATATTCATATCCATATGAAGTTTTGTGCTTTTGAAAATTTCAATCTTGGTACGCACATGTTTAGGTGTGTATGATCATGTTTAATGTTGTAATATACAATGTTTGTTTAAAAATTTTTTCAAAACTTTCTAAAAGAAATACTTAACCCTTTAAGGCACCCTGACGTTCCTGAACGTCATGGTTCACTGCCTGCTAATGCACCATGATGTCCAGGAAAAGCTTTCTGTCTCCCTGTGCAGAGATAAGATGAAAGCTCTATGCTAATTGCTGTTTCTGACAGCTAATTAGCTCAGCTTCACAGCAGGTGATCAATCATTGCAGTCCTGTGAGGATCACTGGGATTGGTCAGTCAGTCTGCTGACTCACCAGTTACAGCTGATACATGTCCTGGGCTGTGTTCTGTGAGAGAGAGTGAGGAGATCGTATTTCTGTGCTGGGTCCTAGTGCCCTGTGCAGCACCCTGGCTGTCAAAAGCCTGAAATACTTATTAACCCCCCACTGCCTAATTCACATCACTGCCCCGTGATCTATTGGGGCAGCTGTCTGATCAGACAGTTTGCCACTTTCCAAGTTCTACAATTTTCTGCCAGTGATCATCACTGGCTCAACAGTGAAAAACACACAAAAATTAACCACTTCATTGCAAAGTCCCTGTTCCCCTCACTCATATTGTTATAGCTGTCTGATCAGTTAAAAAGACAGTTTGTAACTTCTGTTCCCACATCACTACCCCCAATAAAGCCTAAAAAATATTCTAAAACAAGAAGGCGCTCCTTCAATTCTGAGGCCTGTGGAAGAGTCAAAAAGCGCATATGGGCCACAAGTGGGATAGTTCTAAAAACTGCATAATAAGGAGAATCTGTATTGTATTGCGATTTCTTGGTAAAATTTACGTGGTTCCAATGAATAATGAACTAAAATCAGAAATCTGCAAAAAAGTGAAAATTTTGAAATTTCACCTTCGCTTTTCATTAATTTCTGCAAAATACCTAGAGGCTTAATAAACTTCCTAAAACGTATAGTTTTCTTGTAAATCCTATCTGGAATATCAAACTCTATTATGAGGACTCCCAGAAAGATCTCATATATGCTATGATCCCCAGTTAATTACAGTTGTTGTTGTTTTGAACTAAGAAATGCAAGTTAAGCTATATAAAATAAAAAAATTGACTAATTCTGGCGTTCAAACATTATCCATTTATTTTACATGTGGACATATATGAATTTATTAATATATGTGGGTGAGCACCTAAACCATTATTATTGTGTTAAGCAGTCAGGGAAGCACACCGTGTGCCCTGACTGCAGGCTTGTTATACAGACAGCTCTGTGGCTGCCCTAAGTCCCCAGGACTGACTCTTCAGACATTCCCAGAGCTCGTCTGGTCACCGGGAGTCCCAATCACCTAATGGAGCAGAGGAATGTCCTTTTTATTACGCTGTGGTCATGCATCATGGCAATCACAGGGTTAAGCGCTGGTTAAGCGCTTCCTCCACTTTTCGGCGCTTACAGAGACTGCTCTAGGAACGCAGCTGTTAACTACAGCTCTGTTCCTAGTGCAGCTGCAGCACGGGGAGCTGCAAAACCCCTCTTTCTGTAGCGGTGTTTTGGCATTGCTGCAGAATAGCTCCCTGCACTGCCTACCACAAAAAGATGGTGAGCGGTTGTTAATGGGTTAAAGAGGTATTCTCATTTCATTAATTAGCTCTAAATATGTAGGCAAAGTAAATATAGACTATTACCAAATGCTTTGCTTTTTTTATTTTGCTTCTTTGCAGAGTTAGGAGCAGATCTTATCTCCTACTTTTGTATATAAGTTTCCCTAGTTACAGGCCACCTCTTTTTCTTCTTACAGGCAAGAGCATTGATTGGAATGATGACTCACTCCCTGCTCTGTTACTGATCGTCTCAGTAAGTAATGTGAAAAGCTTTAACCCTTTAGAGCTCTGTAGCCTTGTGTACTACAGTTTATAAACCTCCAGCATTTATCACACTGTAACTGGATCAGCTAGAAATAGTATAAGTGACATACCAATCACTGCAATAGTACCACTGTTATATATAGCAGCCTAACCAAGAAGTGAGGGTCTGAAGCTGCCTGTGGCTCAGTGAAACAGCATGATGAGCAAACCCCTTTTTAGGCTTGTTTATTTCAGAACAAGTTCTATTTTTAATGGCTTCATTTTCAAATACATGTAATGTTTTGATTAACTTTTTTTTAACTCTTTCTGGGAGTATATTCTGCCATTGTATACTAGTAGGCATATATGATCTGTATGGATTCATACCCAGATCAGTTTAGAGTGCCTTCCACATGAATGAGTGGGTCCAGAGATGACAACAAAAATATTCCCCAGACTATAAGGCCTCGTTCACACGGCTTATTTGGGCACGGATTGGCGCCGTACTCCGCGACGGATTTGCGCTGCAATACGGCGCCAATCCGTCCCTGTCATTACGGTAATCCACTGCTCTCATAGAGAACAGTGGATTCCGTCGCTCCTCCCCGCTCGGCGAATCCGCCGGGGGGGTAGAACGTGACTTGAAAATTATTTCCGGCGCGTACGCGCCTAAAACAATGATTTGTCTTGGGGGCCGGTCGCAGCGCCCCCGAGGCGCTCCGGCCCCGCCCCCGCCCCGCCCCTTATTCACGGCGGATTTGTGAGCTCAATACGGCTCACAAATCCGTCGGAATAAGCCGTGTGAACACGGCCTAACACTGCCACCACCACCTTGTGTTCTTCCAGCAATGGTTGGAGGGCGTTTGTAGTTTATGTCACCTGACATACCAATGTCTATCCATTTCATAAAGCAGAAAATGTGACTAATTGGAGAAGTCAACTCTTTGCCGATCAGTAGATGGTCCTATTCCAATAACGCTATGAGAGCTGAAGGTTTTTCTGTCAATGCAACTTTGTTAGCAGAGGTGCAGTGACAATCGCTTTGCTTTGCAGTAGGATTCACTGAAGTGTTATTGTTCACCTCTCAATCACATAGTTTCACAATGTTGCCATTTGTCCATTCACGATACACTTTCACTACAGCAGCATAGAATTCACAAACTGCAGTTTCAAAAATACTGCCAACTTTGGCCCGAAAGCGAATAATCATCTCTTTTGCAACTCTTACCAATGAGTGATTACAGTAATTACAGCAATGAGAGATTTGTCAACGGAGCAATATGTATGCAGACAGCCTATTGCACACCTTATACAGTTGAAACTGGAAGTTTACATGCACTATGTAAAAAGACACATATGCATGTTTTTCTCACTATCTGACATGAAATCAGATTAAACCTTACCTGTTTTAGGTCAATAAGGGCTACCAGAATTATCTATATTTGCCAATTGCCAGAATTATGAAATAGAGAGAATTTTTAAGACATTTTTATCACTTTCTGTAAAGTCAAAAGTTTACATGCCTTTAAACAATTTGGGACTGCCCATATGATGATGTCATGTCTTGGAAGCTTCTGGCAACATCTGAGTTAGAGACACACCTGTGGATGTGTATTTTAATGCACACCAGAAACACATTGCTTCTGTGTGTAACATCATGGGAAAATCTAAAGAAATCAGCCAAGATATAAGGAAGAGAATTGGGGACTTGCAGAAGTCTATTTCATCCTTGGGTGCCTCGGTCATCTGTACAATTATACACAAGTACAAACAAAATGGGAATGTCCAGCCATCATACCATTCAGGAAGGAGACAGGTTATATGACTCATAGATGAACATACTTTGGTCCGACGTGCATATCAACCCGAGAAAAAAGCAAAAGACTTTGTGAAGATGGTGGCGGAAGCTGAAATTGGGGTCATTTCTCCACATGAAACGAGTACTTTTCAACAGGCCGAAAGGCAAACCGCCAGGAAAAAAGCCATTACTAAAAAAAAAAACATATAAAAGCCAGATTAATATCCAAAGGGATGCAAGATTGGGTGGTGGCATGGGTGCAACGGGGCGACAGGAAGCTATAATATTTTTAAAATGGTCCCCAGAATCAACTCTGCTGGGGACACCAGTAAAACACTGCATCATTGTATATTTCTTGAGAACCAATGATGCAGTGGTTAGTAATTGTCACACTGCAGCTGGCAGCCCTGGGATATGATGCGAGATTGGAAGAGCAGTGTTGTTCCCTTACTCACAGTGTCACTCACTCAATGTCACTCACTTAAGCTGCTCCCTGTGCCGCTTCCACTGCAGTACTGTAATTGATAAGATGAGTAAAGCTATGACAAACTCAATACTGTATATCAGAAAAAAAAAATTTAAATCACGAAAAATAATGAAGAACTAAAGGATTGTCCCCCATTACGGGGTTTTCAGCCTGTCACTGTCCCCTGGTAAGTTGAACTGAGGGCGTTTTTTTGGTCTGTCGTTCTGCCCCTCCCCCCCCTCCCATCACACACAGGCGCTACTAATTTCATACAGGGGGGGGGGGGGTTTGCTCCAATTTCACCCTTTGTGCCTGCCGGGTCTTTGCGGGAAGGGCTGATCTAGGAGTGTGAGAGGAATATGAAGCTGTGTGCAAAAAGCAGAGGGATGCATTGTTCCTATATCCCCTGCTTTCTTAAAAATCTCCACATCTCCGCAAAAAAGGGAATGTTTCATTCGGATTGTCCCTAAACGGAGAGCTAAAGTATTTACATGCCGATTTTATAGTATTTGTATTCACAGTTCCAAAGACTCATATTTTAGAACAACAGGGGCACTGCGCACATCTATCTTGTAAGAGCAAGGAAGCAGGCACACACAGGTTAATCCAAGCAGCTCGGCACAGACGCCCAAATCCCCCCCCCCCCCCCTCCATACAGAACATTCTGTGCGGGGGGGGCCTCTCTCCGACGCTTCAAGGTGAGATCATTCAGACCTGACACCAGTAAATAAGGATCAACAGGGCGGCTACTATGGGATCGAAAAACTATGAAATAATACTAAAAAGGGCTAGCTCAAAATCATAGGACATTTTTAATGAACATATAATGCAAAGCGCTTGTTTTTTAAAAATTTTAAATTTAAAAACCCCAAACATTGTAGCGAACAAACCCCTTAAGCTTAAAAAAAAAATTTAATACAGACCTGGGGGAATCCATAAAGTACAAAAGTGCAAGGGCTTTCACTGGACAGGAAAATAAGCACAAAACCAAAAGGGGTAGAGACCAAACTCACCCTATTACACCCTATACTGCAAACTGCCTAGCAAACAAATATGGAGACATCGATTCCATGGCCCCACCTGGAATCCTGGCTATTGAGTCATGTTGCTCGCGAATTACATTGGTGGTCAAAAATAATCACAATCTAATGGTAAAGTCCCAAAACAGTACCTATTTTAGAACTTTAACATTAGATTGTGTTTATATTGAACCTTATAGCCAAGGTTCCGGGTGGTGTCGTGCTTGTCGGAACAATGTCTTACACTGCTCAACCAAAGAGTCATGAGGTACTACTTTGTCAGTTAGATACAGTAGCATCAATATTTACACTAGTTGTTCGCTCTGTGGGTCAGTATTACATGTATAGCATTGACTGATTGTCAGCTCTGTAGGATAGGATTGCATATATAATCAGACCATGCTATGCATGTATGCACCACTCACAAAAAGTTAATTATATTTGGCTATTGGTTGAAATTACAGGATAAACATAACATTTCTTGAATTTTTTTTTAAGTGCACTAAATGAGACCATCTCATAACTTAAGAATACACATGTTCAACTGTTCAATATTTCAGTACTTTTTGCACAACTTGCTGATCTCTAATGCTGATCTCTAACAAAGAGCTTAATGGCAAATTTCCCAACAGATGTTTGATCCCTGAATCACCCAATAAATTTAGGCGATCAATTTGGATTTAAACAGTCTTCCTCATCATGTTGTTCACATTTTGACATCATGAGACCAAGACAACACCTTACAATTGATCAACAGTACCTCACCATTACGAGGCATCAAGCAGGATGCTGTGAGATGGAAGTGGTCACTGAGCTTAGAGTGTCATCAGCAGGTTGCAAGAGAGACACAGACAGTATGGAAGAGTCAGAGAAAAGCAAAGAAGTGGCCGTACTTTAGCTACAACACACACATTGTAAGTAATGCCCTACGGAAATGGATGATGAATGCCACAGGATGATGAAGGCCACACAACTCCAGGCACATAGAAGGGAGTTGAGAGGCAACTAAGTGTCACATCAGACTATTCATAACTGTTTACATCAGCATCGTCTGCATGCTAGATGACTGGCAAGGGTACCTGGCCACACCACCAGGCACAGACATCATCGTCTTGCATGGGCCAGAGAGCATCTACGCTGGACAAGAGACCAGTGGTCCTCAGTGCTGTTCAGTGATGGAAGTCGATTCACTCTACGCAGAAATGATGGCCGACAATGATGCTGGAGATGTCAAGGAGAGCACTATGTATCAGCCACTGTTGTCACCAGGAGAGCCTTTGTTGGTAGTGTTACAGTGTGGGCAGGTGTGCCTGTCTAGTCAATAAATAATTTCCTTACACTTTGTGAATGATACAGTGACAAGCCTCTACTACTTGAATGACATCACTAATCCATGAACAACATAAGCTAATTTCATCTTCTTGGATTCTAGCTCATTGAGGGTGCATCATTAGGTGATGGCTGTTGGAGACTGGGGTATCTCAAATGGAGTGGCTTGCACCTTCTCAACATCTGAATCCCCAAGAAAACCTGTGGGATCAGCTGAGTCAGCTCGTAACTCTGTACCCCTGAACAGTGTCGGACTGGGGGGTCTGGGGCCCACAGGGGAATTGATCTTGGGGGGCCCACCCTACTGTACATGAAAATATTACCGGCCTCTCGGACATAAATGCGCCCATTTTACCACATAATACAGTGTGCAAAACAGAACTGTATTGTGTAGTACAATGTAATCACACATTTGTCAGTGTAACATATCATAGACACAGAGCTAAGTAGCTCTATCCATATCCCCCACCACCCACATACAATATCCCCCTCCATATTTCCCTTGGTCACGCACCTCACCACCTTCTAAAATATACACCAGCAAGAAAGTAAAAGTGTAACTCCTATCACAGGGTCAGGTGTTCCCTCACTCTTACAGTCAGGGACACGTGCGCTGCCACTATACCCGCACCGATATAACCTTCAACACTACCATGACCACATAGAGGTCCAACACCAGCTCAGGTATAACCTACAACACCACCATATAGAGACCACATAGAGGTCAGACACCAGCTCAGGTATAACCTACAACACCACCATATAGAGACCACAAAGAGGTCAGACACCAGCTCAAATACAACCTACAACACCGCCATATAGAGACCACATAGAGGTCAGACACCAGCTCAGGTATAACCTACAACACCGCCATATAGAGACCACATAGAGGTCAGACACCAGCACATTACATTACAGTGAATACAGCACTAATCCAATATAGAAGTAAAATAACCCCTGAAATCAGGGACTCACCGGAGACGTCTTATCTGAGGAGTCGTTCTCTTCTCTCATGAGTCGTTCTTATTCCCTTTTCTTCTGCACCCGTTCCGCACCGCCATGATGACTTGTCCCGGCCACCACTCATCCCTGCAGAAATTACACATAAATATCTTACAATCCTTAATTTTCCAGCATCTCTTTATTTATTCCCACCTCTGTACAAGCTTCCCAGGGGTGGGAGAGTGGGTACAAGCCATAACTTAGAGGCCTAGTATCCTAAGGGGTGGAGGGTGGGAAGAGGACTAACCCCCTGGAGATAATGCTTCAACTATGGGCTGCTCCCCTAACAATTATATTACCAGGTAGGTAGGCAAATGGGAAAGGCCCCAGGTAACTAGATAGGCCCTATTTAGGTAGGTAGACCCCTGATGGATAAGTTGGTAGGCCAGCCCCAGGTAGATTGGTGGGTACCTAGCCACGGGTGGGTAGGTAAGTAGCCCCCGGTTAGATAAGCAGGCCCCAGTTAGGTAGGCTGTAGGTAGGTGTTGGTGAGTCACAGTTAGTTAGGCTGTAGGTAGGTGGTTTCCCCCAGTTAGGTAAGCTGTAGGTAGTTAAGGTCCCTTTTATATAGGAGGCAAGCAGTTAGGGACCCCTCCCTTTAGGTAGTATACAGGCAGTTAAGGCCTCCTTTAGGTAGCCAGGGCCCCTTTAGGTATCAGGGCCCCACTTTATGTAGCCAGGGCCCCTTTAGGTATCAGGGCCCCCCTTAAGGTAGCCAGGACCCCATTAGGTATCAGGGCCCCACTTAAGGTAGCAAGGGCCCCTTTAGGTATCAGGGCCCCCCTTAAAGTATTCAGGGCCCCTTTAGGTATCAGGGCCCCCCTTTATGTAGCCAGGGCCCCTTTAGGTATCAGGGCCCCCCTTTATGTAGTCAGGCCCCCATTAGGTATCAGGGCCCCCTTAAGGTAGTCAGGGCCCCTTTAGGTATCAGGGCCCCATTAGGTACTCAGGGCCACCCTTTAGGTATCAGGGCCCCCATAAGGTTGCCAGGGCCCCTTTGGGTATCAGGGCCCCCCTTTAACTACCAGGGCCCCATTAGGTACTCAGGGCCCCCCTTTAGGTATCAGGGCCCCCCTTTAGGTAGCCAGGGCTCCTTTAGGTATCAGGGCCCCCCTTTAGGTAGCCAAGGCCCCTTTAGGTATCAGGGCCCCCCTTAATGTAACCAGGGCCCCATGAGGAAGTTTAAAAAAAACAACAAAAACAAACAGACCTCAGAAACTCACCTGACTCCCGCTCCTGCCGCTCCCGGCCGCTCCGAGCTCCCGCCGGCTACTGGCGCCCTGCATAGGCGGCGCAGTGATGTGACGTCACCGCGCCACCTACGTCACCAGTAGGGGCCGGCGCCTGGCAGGCTTAAGGCCTAGCGCCTTACACCTGCCAGGGAGATCAGCGCGGAGCGCAATGCTAGCGGTGCTGTGCTCCGCTGACACCGCGCAGCCCCGGGAGCTGGGGATATTAGTCCCCAACTCCCTAGCCCGTTCTCTGGGCGCTCGGGACGCAGGGCCCGGGCGTCCAGGGACCGGATGCGCGGCCGGGCCCCTGGGAGTGGCGGCACTGCCTTCGGAGCTCACAGCAGCTCGGGGGGGGGGGGGGGCACCGGGGGATTCACCGATCCCCCGGCGGCCCAGTCCGAGCCTGCCCCTGAACCTCAATGACCTGATGGGCGTCTGTCAAGAAGAGTAAGATGCCATGCCTCAGCAGTCAATAACTTGATTTGTGAACAGCATGAGACGTTGTCAAACTGTAATTGATGCTCAAGGCCACATGACACATTATTGAGATGTTGACGATTTTCTGATGGTATATATACTCCACTGTTTTTGGTTTTTGTTTCATTAAATTGTTTGAGATGAGAAAATCAACACTGCCTGCTACGACTTAAAGGGTTTTGCCACAAAAGCATTTCATTCCTTTTTTGTCCAGCTTCAACTTTCAGTGTGCTCAAAAAGGGGCATGTGTGATTTGTTTGAACTGCAAATCATGTGACCCAGTAGGACTGACATCACCCTGTCTTTCCCCACAGTGTGCTTACTCTAGTAAAACAAAGGTCTGTTCTTGTAATGAGCTATGAGTAGCTACAATGTAGTTGAGTGGTTAGCACTTCTGTCTTCCAACATATGTGTCCTAGGTTCAAATCCCTGCAGGAACCAAACATAGATCTTTTTTGACTCAATGCACATAGGTTTCATTTTTATTTTTATTTATTTGCACTGTTTGACTAATTACTAAGAAGGACAGGAGTAGAATGACAATAACTGGGGTTGAAACACTTGCTCAGCAGTGAGTGAGTGTGTGTGATTACTACGCAGGGAAGAGGCTGACAGTATCAGAGGTGATGTCTGAGCATGTGCAGCAAGGACTGATGAGCTTCCATCACTGGTCATATCCCTAGAGATGAGCTGTACATTATGGATTTCAAAGGTAGCAACTAAAACAAAAATGGTACAGAATTTTTAATAATGATGAATGGTGAAAATGTTTATTATATAATTTGAAACCTTCCCATGTCAATTTGACTTCATGGCAAAATCCCTTTAAATTGCCTACTTTCAGGATAAAATATCACTGTAGCAAGATTTTTTATTACGGTTTTCATAAGTTTCAGCTGAAAGCCAAATATAGTTTACTTTCTGTGAATAGTGTAATACCAACAGAGCTATAAATCGGTCTACACTATATGGGCATGTTATCTCTCTAACAGGGGCCTACTTTCATAATGAGTTTTATCTACTGAGCTATGACCTTATCTACTTGGCAACCTAATGGGGATTTTACCTATGTAATAGGATGAGTTTGGTGGGTAGGGTGGTCTAGCTATCTACCTGCCTAATAAGATCTGCTACCTAACCACCTTATTTGGGGTAAAAAAGACTACAACTGGAAGCACAAAAGAAGGCACTGTAAAAAATTTTGGGGCACTTTTTTCTGTTTAGAGACAAATTTCTTTTTTTTTTGGGACCAAGGGTCATAATAATAATTTAGGACAATGCAACATAGGGAAAATTGTAATTTATGTCAGGATAGATAGAATGCGAAAATGGTAGGAATTTAAGAGTTTTGTTGGCAAATTCGCAGAACGAACATGGCTGGAAAGTCATCAGGGATCTGGACTGAAGGAAAGAAAAAGGGGAAAGGTTAACAAACTACAAATGAAGGGGGCCCATTTTTAAAAAACAACAAAAGTAGCCCAAAAACTATTCGTGTATAAGCCCCAAAAAAAAAAAAAAATATAAAAACTTTTACAACCTTTATGGTTATTTTTGTGTCAAGAGAGATGGGGGTCATAGAAGGGGGCATAGACGCATGTTGGTGTGCAGGCCTTGACCTGCCACATCTTTTCAACTATATGTGTGTTCCCGCAGGTCGCGCCTACAATTTCTAACTATGGTGGAACAGAGAGTTGATAGCTAGTGACTCACTGCACTGCAGACTGATTCTAGGTTAAGATAAGTGCACAAGCAAGATCGCGATGTTCTCACACCTCATACCGTTTAGCTCCCACATGACCCTAGGCTTCAGGCCTAGGAGGTTCTGGCAACATTGTCCCTGTTGGCGGCATGATGATGTCACATTGCTCATGTCGGATACTAGTTCCCAGAGCTACCTGCTCACTGGGGGTTTGGGAGATGTGAGCAGGGGCGTTGCTAGGGTCCTAAAACATCCGGGGCTCGGGCCCTTTGTGTTTTTCCCGCCTCATTGTGAACTGCGGATGTTTTTTTTACAGAAAAAACCCTTCTTTTCCTGTCACTAATTTCTGCACACCCCACACAGATCCCGTCCTTCCTCAGCAGTACTGTACATAAAAATCACCAATGACAAATTTCTTTTTCAAAACTTCTCACCTTCATATGACAATACCCCTAAACGTCACCAAATAATCCACCCAACATGGGGGCAATCACCAGACAAGTGATTGTGACTAAAAACACTCCCACAAAAAAAGCCCAAAACTATTACTACTTAAGGGCCCAAAAAATCCCCAGCCCCGACCAAACCACCCCCACATTGACTACCAGTGTACACAGTCTGATTTCATATTTCCCCCGCCATACGGGGCCATATAGTGGTAGAATAGTTGTATTAGACTCTGCAGACATATAAGGATTACCCTCTGTTAATTTAGTAACTCACGGAGACCTTTTTTTTGTTTACGTCGTTCATTTCCCTTTTCTCTCCTCCCGGGTTTTCCTTCATGTGATTCACCCGCCAATAGTCCGGGATTTGGGCAAAATATCTTAGAATCCCCAATTTTCCCGCAACTCCCTTTAATTTTTGGTAAGCAGTCCCTTTTTTAGGGTTAGGGGATGAAAACAGTATAAGGGGCCACAACAGGGAAATTTGGGGGCCACAGGGAGGGTTTTGGGGGGAAGGCTAATTGGGGGCACTAGGCGAATATAGGGGGACTGAAAACGTATATAGGGGCACTAGGCAGGTATATAAGAGCACTGAAGGTATATGGGGGGCTGAGCGTATAAGGGGGCCCAGGCAGGTAAGGGGGGGACAGGAGGTATAGGGGGCACAGGGATTATGGGGCCACAGGCGGTTATAGGGTCATTGAGGGAGTATATGGGGGCCCCAGCAAAGGGGGGACTGAGGGGAGTATATAGGGGGCCCAGGCAGGGATATGGGGCCAAAAAGGGATATATAGGGGGACGGGAGTAATTTGGGGGCCCCAGGCAGGATAAGGGGATTGAGGCGTATATGGGGGGATGAGGCAGTATATGGGGGCCCCAAGAGGGATTAAGGGGACTGAGGGAGTAAAATGGGGGCAAAGAGGCAGTATATGGGGGGCCCCAGGCATTTTATGGGGGCCCCGGCAGGTATATGGGGGGACAGCATAATAGGGGCACAGGCTCTATGGGGGCCACAGGGAGGGAATGGGGGGCCCCAAGGGAGGGGGTATGGGGCACAGGCATAAAGGGGGCACAGGCGTTAAAGGGGTACAGGGGTATAGGGGCCCCCAGGCAGGTAAAAAGGGGGCGGGAGCATATGGGGGCCACAGGCAGGGATTATAGGGCACAGGCGTATATAGGGGGGGCCCCAGACAGGGGTATGGGGCCACGGGAATATGGGTGTCACAGGGAGGGATATGGGGCCACAGGCGGATTATAGGGGCACAGGCAGGGAATGGGGGGGCCCCGGAGGCATTTTTAGGGGGCCCGGCAGTATATAGGGGGACTGAGGCAGGTAAAAGTATAAAAAAAACTTAATATCACCTTTTAACCCCCCGGCGAGGCGCTCCGTCCTCTTTAGCCGCACTCCTCCGGGGAGCTCCCCGGCGCACGGCCTATGACGCGCTGTGCGCCCGAGGACAGGCAGCATCGCGATGACGTTATTTTTTACATTTTTTTAATAAGTTGGAGGGGACTATTCATCTACAGGGGGCTGTATACATCCAGTAGACTATATAACTACAAGGGGCTGTATACCACTAGAAAACTAATTTTTACAGGAAAACATGTAGGAACATGGAAAAAAAATCTACAGGGGGCTGATTTTTTGCCCAGGGGGGCACACCCACCTGGGTACAGGGGGGTATATACATTTAAAAGGGGTGTTAAAATACTACGGGCCTGTATACCCACTACTCAGGGCAAAATACCTAAGGGAAAAATATCTACAGGGGGTGTTACCAAAAAGGGGGTTGTATATCTACTAGAGATGGGTGAATTTCTCAAATATTTGATTTGCCAAGTTCGCCAAATTTTCTGGCAAAATTCTTTTCGACCCAAAGCGAATCGCGTAAAAAACCGCCAGTATTTCCGGGTGCAGAGAACCCCTAGGGGGTTTAGACATTGTAAATTGCCAATGTGCAAGGGTTTTAGGTTTGGCTTCTCAATCTGTGTTTTAGTTTTTACACGCGATGACATTAGAACGTTCAAACTTCACTTCTCTCCCATTACAGGGGGAAAACGACCAATAATGAAAATAGGGTCAGCCTGACAAGGTAATGTCAGCACCAGCTGGAAAGAACCGAGCTGAGGGCCAAGATCCTACAATAGCGTCAAAGAGCACACTCCTTTTACACTGACATCAGATGATTCCACAGATTATGACAGAAACTGCGCTGTTAAATGCTGATACATGTAGAGCCCCCCGAAAGAGTGTAGAGGGTGTCGGCAGTAATTTTGCATTGACGTCACTCTTCATGTTGCCCTTCCTTTCATCCATTAGTGTCTGCTTTCAATTGGTCAATAATCGATCGGCATTGCTAAAGCCAAAAACAAACAGGAGTTGATCCAAAACAGAGATGACCAGTAAATGGGATATTTGCATGTCTTCTGTGTTCTGTATCCACTCCTGCCTTTGGTTACCTAATCATCAGACAATCCTAATCCTGATTGTGAGAGTGGCACAATGACAGGTTGAGAAGGTGGCAGCAACATCAGTAGGCCACAGAGTGGCACAATCACTCAGTATGGAGGTGGCAGCAGCATCAGTAGGCCAAGAGAGTGGCACAGTGACAGGTTGAGAAGCTGGCAGCAGCATCACTAGCCCACAGAGTGGCACAATCACAGGTTGAGAAGGTGACAGCAACATCAGTAGGCCACAGAGTGGCACAATGACAGAGTGTGGAGGTGGCAGCAACATCTCTAGCCCACAGAGTGGCAAATGACAGGTTCAGAAGCTGGCAGCAACATCACTAGACCACAGAGTGGCAAATGACAGGTTGAGAAGGTGGCAGCAACATCAATAGACCACAGAGTGACACAATGACAGGTTGAGAAGGTGACAGCAATATCACTAGCCCACAGAGTGGCACAATGACAGTTTGAGGAGGTGGCAGCAACATGTGTAGTCCACAGAGTGGCACAATGACAGAGTGTGGAGGTGGCAGCAACATCAGTAGACCACAGACTGGCACAATGACAGATTGAGGAGGTGGCAGCAACATCATTAGACCACAGAGTGGCACAATGACAGGTTGAGAAGGTGGCAGCAACATCAGTAGGCCACAGCAGCCGTGGCAGTGGTATTGTTTTGCTCTGTTAATATATTCCTCTCTGTTTTGCTCTGTTCATAGATTTTCCCAGTTTTGCTCTGTTCATAGATTTCTCTCTGTTTTTCTCTGTTCATAGTTTCTCTGTTCTGTTCAGCTCAAAGAGGGTGTGCTTGGCGGTGTAGGAATGACTAAAGTACATGCAAAGTTTCCTGGCCAGTTCTCTGAATGGTGCAGAGTCCACCACTTTAAAAGGGAGGGACTGCAGTACCACCAAGTTGAACAGGAGCACGGTCAGCTTCTGCACCTTAGGATGGTTGGACACATACTGCTGTCTCTTGGCAATTGTCTCGGTGAACAACTGCTGGCACCATGAGTGGCGAGGAGCAGGAGCATCTGGACCGGTAGATGATGGGAAAGACAGACAACTCCCTTCGGCAGAGGTGGTGGAGCCTTGACTGCCTGAAATGGGAGGCGTGCCACTGGGTGCTTCTGCTGCGGCAGGATGGACCACCACATCTGAGATACGTTTCTCCCAGGCGACTGTATGGTGACGCTTCATATGTTGACGCAGGGCTGTGGTGCCAACGTTAAGTCCTTGGCCACTCTTTACTTTCTGCCCACAGATTCTACATATAGCCATGTTCGCCTCCTCTGGTGTCTTGGTAGAAAACTGGCACACCTCCCAGTAGGTAATTTTACCACCAATGCTCTGCACTGACTGACTGTTACCACCGCTGCCTCGGTGAGCCCCTGTGCTGCTACTTTCTGGGACCTGCAAAGTGGGTGGTCTAAATCATAGCTGTTTGGCTCCCGACCTCACACTGCTGCCACCCTGCTGACTCCCGGCCACACTACTGACTTGCCGGCTGCGCCACTGCCTGACGCGCAAGCTGCCGCTCTCTTCTCCTGATGATGATGATGATGATGATGAAGCCTTTGCTTCTAGGGCCGGGACGATGGGTAGTCTAAGGTAGGCCACCACCTAGGCTGCCACTTCATCCCAGGCAGAAAAGGGGGTGCAAGGAGGCATAGAGTGGGCTGAATTTTCCATTTGATGGGCACTTTATGCCTTGCTTAACTAGGGCACCAGAATACCTTGTCCCAGCCTTGCTTGCTTCACCCGGCTTCCAAGTGCGAACGGCTACATCGATTAGTGTTTGCCTATCACTGCTGTCCTCCTCAACGGTCTCGCTGTACAGAGCCTGACCACTCGCAACATAACCCCCCATACCACTCTCCTCATCACTACTTGCCCGCTTCTGCAAGAAGCAGCGGATGTCTTCCCCACCTCTTTGCTGCCCACTGTCCTCAAATAGTTCATCCTCATTGCATAGTGGCGGAGAGCCCACAGCACATAGTAGTTCTCTGGCTGTGGGAGTTGAACGGGACAGAGGCAGGTTGAGGACAGGTGAGGGCCCATGACCTGCTCCCAGGCAATGCCACAAATGAATTCGGGTCGAAGCGATCTTTTGCGGAAAATTCTGTGAATCTGGCGAACCAAATTTTTGCGAAATTCGCCCATCTCTATAGCCCTGCTATTTTGGTGAGGTAGTGTTTGTATTTTTTAGGAACTTTGTAGAGACTTTGTGGTTATTTTATCACATTTTTGAATAAAAGTTATATTTTAATGTATTTTGGCCTAAAGTATTATGTCCTAAATATAGATATATTGTAGTTTATTTGTTTTAGTTTTGTATATTACTGGGCATTAGCATCTAGCAACGATTTATAACGGCATTTTTGTTTTTCTGATAAACTTATCCCACAAATATAAAACCTTCATACAACTCCATGGACAGAAGCGTAAAAAAATGATAATATATGAATGTGAGGAACAACCTGTAAAAAAAGGTGTGGTGTGAAAAGTGGGGTGTGTAAAAAAGGGGTGGCAAACTTAGTGACAGCTCTGGGTGGCAAAAGTTCTAGCTACGCCACTAAAGGGGGGAAGCGTCAAGCCCATATTTTCTGCATAGAGACCCAGATCACCATCTTTCATAAGAAAAAAAAATTGTATTATGCAGCAACTACTGTTCTAGGTCCTTGCTTAACAAGTATACATATGGGTCAAACTATCAGCTTATGAAATAAGAAGTTTGATGCCAAATCCAATATATTAGATAAGGTTCTGCACTGGGCAGAAGAAGGAGAGAACAATGGTTCAATGTGGATAAATATAAAGTTAATCATCTGGATATAATCATTTGCAGGCATCCTTAAAGTGAAAAACTGAGAGAATAACTTAAGAAGGATCTGGGTGTAACTATGAGACAGAATACCTGGCATCTAATTAGTGCTGATAAATCTAGTTATCCACTGGTCCTCTTAGCACTGATAGATGATAATGCTATGATGCATATATTGGGGGTGTTCTTCCTCTTATTCTAAGGAAATAACACATAGTGGAATGTCACACACAAGGTATAAAAGGGTAGGAACCTTCATTCTGTATAGACAATACAGGTCAAAAGTTTAAACACAGTTTTTTTATTCCATGATTTGTCTTGTCTTTTTACGTTCTATGTTTTAGGTTGATATTGAAGCCATGAAAAACTGTTCCATATGGAATGGAGTAATTTTTTTTGCAAACAGAAAGTAAAACTAGAATATGTTTTATATTTTAAGATTTTTCAAAGTAGCCCTGTGTCAGACTTACAAGGCTTAAAGAAGGTAGAAGGCTTAGACCAAGTTGCAGCTCTACATATCTGTTCAGAGGCATACGCTGACTTAGTCCACGAGTGGACTATGGCACAGGTAGAGTGAGCCCTTGACAAAGGTGATGATAACTTGTCTGTAAGTTGATAACACATTGAGATGGTAAGTTGATCATTTTGGAATGGTAATTTTACTGGCTTTGTGACTCTTATAAAACCCACAAGAAGTTGGCATTGGCCACTTTCCTTTTCAGATGAAGGTTAGGATGGAAGGAAGGTAGATTATTGGTATGGGTATCCCCGCGACCACCGTATCGGGTCGCGGGCACCCCCGCAGCGTCTGCAGCTGCGAGTGGCGCCGTGGTCCAGCACCCTCGCCGCACTCCTGTTCCCGTCCTGGTGATTGGGTGCATCGGCCGCTGACCCTATTTAAGTCCTACCCCATCTGTGTTACCCTGCCGAATCGATAGTGCCCTGTGCCTAGAGAGGAAGCGTTCCACTGTGTCTTGTTGTCATTACCATGTACCGTACATTTCTGCCTCCGTCCCTCGACCAAAAACCTTTGCCACCTGTCTTGACCTGCTGCCTGTCCCCGATTACGAGCCTGCCTCACGATTCTGTGCCACACCACACCTCGGCAGCCACCGCAAGCAAGTCACATCAGGGGTAGCGACCTGGTAGCAATCTGCCGTAGCAAGTCCATCCCGCTTTGCGGTAGGCTCTGGTTAAAACCGGACCTACTTAGATTCCGCTCCCTGGCGTGGCTACTACCATCGCTTGCGGTGGTCCAGAGGATCCACTACCACTGACCGTTACAGTTCAATTCGGCCATGGATCCCGCCAAGGTGCCTATACCGAGCGTCTCTGACCTCACCACCATTGTGGCCCAACAGTCGAAACAGATCGCGCAGCAAGCGCAACAGCTGAATCAACTGTCTTCGGTGATGCAGCAGCTCCTTGCCGCTCAGCACCAGCAGCCGGCTGCCGTGGCTCCACCTGTGGCGGCCGCTCCGGGGATGTCCGCCGGTCCTAAACTCCGGTTGTCCATGCCGATGAAGTTTGACGGGGATCCTAAGGCCTGCAGGGACTTCATCACCCAGTGCTCTCTCCATGTAGAGCTTATGGCTGGTCAGTTCCCGTCTGAAAGGTCCAAGGTGGCCTCGTGGTCGGTCTCCTCTCCGGAAAAGCCCTGGCCTGGGCGACTCCACTCTGGGACCGAGGCGATCCGGTCACAACTGATCTTGCTACATTCATGCAGGAGTCCCGCAGCGTCTTCAAAGAGCCTGCCCGTGCTTCGTCTGCGGAGACAGCCTTGTTGAGCTTACAGCAAGGGAGCTCCTCCGTAGGAGACTACGCCGCGCAATTCCACACACTAGCTTCGGAGTTGGCTTGGAACGATGCAGTGTTGTGTGCCACATTCAAAAAAGGCCTCTTCAGCCAGATTAAGGATACCCTCTCCACCAGGGACCCTCCGTCTTCGTTAAGTGAGCTCATCCATCTGGCGACCCGGATTAACATCTGTTTCTCGGAGAGACGGGGGGAACTCCGTCAAGAGCGTGAACCAGTCCGAACACGTTGTCTACCCCGTCTTGTGCCGGTGTTTCTTCGGCCTCCACTGCCTCCTTCGCAGCCAGCCATGGAAGAGGCCATGCAAGTGGACAGAGCCCACCTGACTCCGCAAGAACTTACACGGCGACGTGAGGAGAACCTGTGTCTCTACTGCTGCAGCCCTGAACATTTCCATAGGGTTTGTCCGCTCCGTCCCCAACATCCGGGAAACGAGCGCACCTAGGCATCGTGGGAGAGGCGTCCCTAGGTGTGAGCAATCCCTCTCCACGGCTCATGGTGCCAGTTCTGGTCACAACTAATGCCGGAATCTCGTTTCAAGTGGCTGCTTTCCTGGATTCTGGATCTGCCGGGAATTTTATGGATGCTACTTTGGTGGCTAATTATTGTCTCTGGGTGGTCTGCTTAGACTGACCCTTGGTCATCTCGTCCGTTAGTGGAGAGCTACTGAGCGACTCCATCCTCTTTCGGACTGAACCGGTGGTCCTACAAATCGGAGCTTTGCACAAGGAGAGGATCGCATTCTTCGTGCCACCCTCTTCTTCCTCGGCTGTTCTCCTGGGGCTTCCATGCCTGCAGCATCACGCCCCTATGCTCGACTAGAAGACGGGTGAAGCTTTGCGTTGGGGTCGAGACTGCCAGTCTTGTTGCCTAGTGGCACCTCGCCGGGTGCGCCTCATTCGTCCACAACCATCTCCCAAGTCTCTACCAGGCCTGCCACAACCGTATCAAGACTTTCAGGATGTCTTCTCTGAGAAGCAAGCGGAGACTCTTCCTCATCGTCCCCACATATGCCCTATAGACCTGCTGCCCGGGACTAGTCCGCCCTGGAGTAGGGTCTACCCGCTCTCCGTACCAGGCTATGTCGACCTACATTAAAGAAAACCTACAGAAAGGCTTCATCTGTAAGTCTATCTCTCCGGTGGGTGCCGGTTTCTTCTTTGGGGAGAAGGATGGGTCCCTGCAACCGTTCATCGACTACCGCGGTCTCAACAAGATCACCATTAAAAATGAGTATCCTTTGCCACTGATTACCGAACTCTTTGATCGTCTCCGGGAAGCTAAAGTCTTTACCAAGATGGATTTGCGGGGGGCTTATAATCTCGTCCAGATCCGGGAGGGTGACGAGTGGAAGACGGGACTTCAATACTCGTGATGGGCACTTCGAGTATCTTGTGATGCCCTTCGGCTTGTGCAATGATCCAGCAGTCTTCCAGGAACATGTCAATTACATTTTCAGAGACCTCCTGTATGTCTGCGTAGTTGTCTACCTGGATGACATCCTGTTTTTTTCACCCGATCTGGGGACCCACCAGTCGCATGTGCGCCAGGTCCTGGCCAAACTGGAAAAGTGCCTGTTCCACCAGACCAGCCTCCCGTTCCATGGATATATAATCTCGGACAAGGGTCTGCAGATGGACCCCACTAAACTCTCCGCGGTTCTTCAGTGGCCACGACCCGTTGGCCTCCGTTCCATACAATGCTTCTTGGGCTTTGCCAATTACTACAGGCAGTTTATCCCGCATTTCTCGATGTTGGTGGCACCGATTGTGGCTCTCACAAAAAAGCATGCCAACCTGAAACTGTGGCCACCGGCCGCCGAAGAAGCCTTTTCCAAATTGAAGGCAGCAATCACCTCCGCTCCTGTGTTTTCCCGGCCTGATACCAAGAAACCCTTCTTTTTAGAAGTCGACATCTCTTCCATAGGGGCTGGGGCGGTCCTCACCCAAAAGGGGCCCAAGGGCAAGACTCAGACCTGTGGGTTCTTTTCCAGGACATTTTCACCTGCAGACAGGAATTATACCATCGGGGATCGAGAGCTTCTGGCCATTAAGATTGCTCTGGAAAAATGGCGCCACCTCCTGGAGGGTTCTCGATTTCCCGTGAATATCTTCACTGATCACTGATCACAAAAATCTCCTCTACCTCCAGACAGCGCAACGTCTAAACCCACGCCAAGTGAGGTGGTCTCTGTTCCTCGCCCGGTTCAATAACGTTATCCATTTCCGACCGGCAGAGAAGAACGTCAAGGCCGATGCCCTTTCTCAAGCCTCCGATGTCAGTGGAGAAGAAGAGGTTGCTCCGCGGCACATCCTACCTCCAGAACGCCTGGTATCCGCAGCTCCTCCAACGTGTACCCCCGGGCAAGACTTATGTGCACCCTGCACTCCGGTTGAGGGTTCTGAAATGGGGTCATTGCTTTTGCACAGCTGGACACCCTGGTGTCTTGCTCCCTGATTTCCCGGTTCTACTGGTGGCCTGATCTCGCTAAAGATGTGAAGGAGTTTGCGGAAGCCTGTACAACCTGTGCCCGCAACAAGTCACCTCGACTCAGACCTGCGGGGTCACTCCAGCCTCTGCCGGTACCTAGCAGTCCTCGGGGCCACATTGCCATGGACTTCATCACCGATCTACCACCCTCTGATGGGAATACGGTTATCTGGGTGGTCTCTGACCGTTTTACCAAAATGCCGCACTTTATTCCCTTGCCTGGTCTCCCTTCTGCTCCTCGACTCGCCAACCTCTTTTTTAAGCATATCTTCCGGCTGCATGGACTTCCCCAACATATTGTTTCGGATCGGGGAGTTCAATTTGTCTCAAGATTTTGGCGAGGCCTCTGCTCGCTACTACAAGTAGAACTGGACTTCTGTTCCGTGTACCACCCGGAATCTAATGGACAAGTGGAGAGAGTGAACCAGGTCTTGGGTACCTATCTACGCCATTTTGTATCTGGTAGACAAGATGATTGGTCTGGTCTGTTATCATGGGCCGAATTTTCGTACAACTTTCTGGATCTGATTCCGCCGGGGCATCCCCCTTCTTTGTTGTCTTTGGTTGGCATCCCCAGCCCCTCCTTCCACTGCCCTCTGCCTCCTCTAATGTCCCTGCTGTGGACAGTATGGTCTGTGACCTTTCTGCCATTTGGAAGGTGACGCGTCAATCTCTGCTTCAGGCCTCTGCTCGCATGAAGGCTCAAGCGGACATCCTTTGTTCCTGGCGATAGAGTATGGCTGTCTGCCAGGTATGTCCATTTTAAAATCCCCAGCTACAAGCTTGGACCCCATTTTTTAGGTCCCTTTGAAGTCCTGAGGCGCATCAATCCTGTGGCCTACAAACTCCGGCTCCCTCCTACTATGCGCATCTCAAACTCCTTCCACGTCTCCCTGCTGAAACCGGTCATCTTCAACCGGTTCTCTCGGTCAGTGGTTCCCCTGTCTCCCGTAGCTGACTCCACCAATGTTTTTACCGTCAAGGAAATTTTGGCCATGAAGACGGTTAAGGGGAGACGTTTTTTCTTGGTCGACTGGAAGGGGTTTTGGCCGGAGGAAAGGTCGTGGTAGCCGGAGAATAACATCCTGGACCAGGGTCTCTTCTCTAGGTTTTTGCAGGCCAGGAAGAGGGGGTGGCCTAAGGTGGTGGCCTAAGCGTCCGCAGCTGCAAGTGGCTTCGTGGCCTGGCACCCAGGCTGCGGTCGCGCCCGCAGCTCTGATCTCCACTTGCCTCGCCGCGCTCCTGTTCCCGTCATGATTCTGTATCACGCCACACCTCGGCAGCCACCGCAAGCAAGTCACGTCAGGAGTAGCGACCTGGTAGTAATTCGCCGCAGCAAGTACATCCTGCTTTGCGGCGGGCTCTGGTGAAAACCGGACCTACTTAGATTCCGCTCCCTGGCATGGCTACTACCATCGCTTGCGGTGGTCCAGAGGATCCACTACCACTGACCGTTACAATTATTTTCTTGTTGAGAATGAAACTTTGCAGAAACTTTTGGTAGAGATGAGGGATTGGGTTTTAGGACAGTTTTTTTTTTTTTTTATCTATCACAATTAAGTAATGAGGTTTACAAGAAAACTATTGAATTTCACCTACTTTTATAGCTGTTGTGTTGGCAAGAAGAAAGGTGATCTTTGACTCAAAGCTGAGATCTAAACTTTTAAGATGCTGGTTATAAAATCTTTTTCATGACAGAAGTTCTGTGAAGGGGAGGAAAGTCTTCCAGATTCTGTGATAGATGTTGGATATTACACATTTTCCGCTCTAAAAAGTGGCGATAACTTTATCTTGTTTTTTTAATATTCTCCATTTAGCATCCAGGCTCTGAGATGGAGTTGGCAGACTGCTAAATTTTATACTGGGCTCTGGTTCAAAACGTCTTGGACCCGTGGAAGTGATTGATCACTTTAGCCAACTAGAGTATTAGTGGGAACCAGGATATCTTTGGCCAAAAAGGTGCTATGAGAATCACCATCTCTCTTTCTGCCTGAATTTTCCTCAGGACCTTGGGAAATAATATAGATGCAGAAAATTAGTATAGAATGTGCTTTCTCCAGGATTTAGAGAAGGGACTTTGTTTGCTCAGATAACATAAAGTCAATACATTGTCCAGGATGCATCTGTCCTTCCACTGAATTGACAGGCCAAACTCTTTTAATACCTCCCAAACAGATGCTAATTTCTTCAAGTTGGAAGGAGCATTTTCCCAGATTTTTAATCAGGAGCCCTGCATTATTTGATGTTCTAAGAGAGCTCTCTAATTTTGCAGCTGGCATCTGTGGTAATAATTACTGATTTTCTCTTGGTCTGAAATAAATAACTTCTAGTCTAAGAAGTTCTGCTCGCCTCTCTTGGATAGATGTAGAGGTCTGAAATATTCTTGAGGCCACTTGACTGCTGGGAGTGTAGAGTTGAGAAAGCCCAGGATTATGATGATTCAGATAGAAATGGATTTTGCTGGAATCAATGAAAAGATTTGGAGCATTAAAATATTTTGATTTTCCTCTGGTAAAAAAGTTATTTGTGCTTTGGAATCTAGCCAAATTCCTAAAAATATCTTTGACTGGCTTGGCGATAGATTTTTGAAATGTCACTATCCACACTAAGGAGGAAAAAGTACCCGCTGCCGCTGTCATATCTTCTGGCACTTGGGGAGGTGATTTTCCAACTGTACAAAAGTCATCCAAGTATGGAATGATTGAGATGCTCAGACTGGAAATATGCCATTACTTATTACTGCCCCCTGATGCCCATTCCTCCTGGCTGCCTCCTGAAGCCCGTCCCTCCTGGCTGCCTCCTGATGCCCATTCCTCTTGGCTGCTTCCTGATGCCCATCCCTCCTGGCTGCCCCCTGAAGCCCATCCCTCCTGGCTGCCCCCTGATTCTCATCCCTCCTGGCTGCCCCCTGATTCCCATCCCTCCTGGCTGCCCCCTGATGCCCATTCCTCCTGGCTGCATCCTGAATCCCATTCCTCCTGGCTGCCTCCTGATGCCCATTCCTCCTGGCTGCCTCCTGATGCCCATCCCTCCTGGCTGCCTCCTGATGCCCATCCCTCCTGGCTGCTTCCTGATGCCCATCCCTCCTGGCTGCCTCCTGATGCCCATCCCTCCTGGCTGCTTCCTGATGCCCATCCCTCCTGGCTACTTCCTGATGCCCATCCCTCCTGGCTGCCTCCTGATGCCCATCCCTCCTGGCTGCTTCCTGATGCCCATTCCTCCTGGCTGCTTCATGAAGCCCATTCCTCCTGGCTGCCTCCTGATGCCCATTCCTCCTTGCTGCCTCCTGATGCCCATTCCTCCTGGCTGCCCCCTGAAGCCCATTCCTCCTGTCTGCTTCCTGAAGCTCATATGACTCTCTGCTTGGAAGAGGGGGCGGAGCTTTGCTGTCCCGCTAAGCTCCGCCCCCTTCCCCGTAGTGCTCTCCGGGGCTTCCTGCTTTTGCAGCTTCCTATGAAGCTAGGAAGATATTGCCGGGCAGCGGCAGAGGATAGAGGCTTAGGATAGCTTCAAGAGACGCTGCCCGATGCCTCTTTACACATATAACCTCCGGCATCTCTTCAGATGTGGGAGGATAAGCCACCCAAGCGGGAGGGCGGGACACGGCCCCCATTAGCGGGAGTGACCCGCCAAAACGGGAGGGTTGGCATCTATGTTTTGTAAAGGCTGAATTGTAATGCTTGGAATTGTTAGTGACAGAGAGTTGGACTATTCTCAGATGTTTCTGAGAATGTTTGTTGATGAACATTTTTGAGATCTAGGGAGGCCATGTAGCATCCTTTTTTTATTAAGCTGATAGTGGAACAGATTGTCTCCATCTTAAAGTTTCTGTACAGTACCTTTCTTTTTTGATGTATTGCTACAGGGTTAAGGCCATTTTTCTGAATAAGGGACTTTGGGGGACATGTATGAAAACTGTCTTGGGCTAATATTTTCTTTGTTGGCCATAGCAACCAATCAGAGCACCCGTTTCATTCTTTCAGAGCACTAGATGAAATGTAAGGGGAACTCTGATTGGTTGCTATGGGCAACAAAGAAATCCTTAGACCAAGACAGTTTTCATACATGTGGACCTTTATGTCCAATTCCAGAGCCAGCTGTTTAGCTAGGTCTTTTCTGAAATTTGTGATGAAAACATGTTGCAGTTTTTGCTGCAGTGTTTTAAGCCAAAGCCTAAAGGTACATACAGTAAGCAGGAGAGTCATGGCATTCCCTTATATTTAGATTCATTTCAAATTATTTTCACTCCTTGACTCAGTCTGGCTCCAAAAAACTGTGGTGGCTTTGTTTAAAAAATGCTGTGTGTGAAAAATCCCTAATAAATGAAGACCATGATGATCAGAGCTGTGAGCAGAGCCTTCTCTTGTTTAAATGGTTAGATGTCAAAGCACTGTTATAATGCAGTGTATGAAAACAAAAGTATATTCAAATCATTTAATATCTAGGGTACCTGATTACATAAAGCACAGTTCCATTGGAAAAGAATTGAACAAGACGGTTTTCCACAGTAACATCATGGAGGAAGGATTTTTTGGAATCTACAATATATGTATCAGGAACCCAAAGCAATTGCACAAGTCTGGGATCCAAAGTAATACTTTTACTGCCTTCAAATAGTAGACGTTCATCCGTCCATCTCTGACGCAAAAATATTGTGGCTGTGTAATCCTGTAAAATGGATAAATAAATAATAAGGTAAGCTGACTAGACATAAACCACAAATAAGACAGTAAATAGATAAACACCAGTATCGAGTCACACAGCTAGTATTAAAATCTAGCAATAAATAAAATAACACTTGCGTCTTTTATATGCAAACAACAAATAGAGGAGATATCAATATGTATGTGTAGTTCAAATACAACCACAAAATTAAAATAGTGAATAAACCACAATTGCTGAATAGACGAATCCGTGTAAAAAAAATTTCACCAGCATCCGAAAAAATAAAAATTTTTAAATCCGTTTTTAGGACGGGGCCCCACCTGGCACCCGCACATCCCCCCCCGGCCCCCCACGGCCGAAAGATATTGGGGAATAAACGCCCACGTTTTCCCCCCAAATTAAAAAAAAGCGGCTTAAGTCCAAAAAAATTGGTACCCTGAATCCACAAAGCAGCACATCCACAAGCCCCCAAGAATCCTGACTGGCCCTATGGCTTTCCAGCTGAAAAGATGCAAAAAACTGTGTCGCTAAAAAATTTGGAACACATTAAAGGGGGTTTATCTTTGCCCGTTCGTACACTTGAGCAATTCTATCAGTTTCAATTTCAAATCCAGGGGTGGTCTCTCCCTCAGGGGGTGTGCTCTCCTCCCAGGAGGCATGTCTCTCCTCACGAAACTGTGAATCACATTTTTGGGGAAGGGGAAGGATGTTGGGGAACACTTTTCAGCCTTGATCTTCTAATGTCTCCAAGCGTCATCTCCCGGCTGCACAAACTCCTTGCTAGCATAAACAATTAAATACACAGCCTAACGATTGGGAAAAAATGTGAGGAATGCCATGCCCCCCCCCCCTCCCCCCTGTTTTCATGTAGAGATGTATAAAAGGTTTTGAATGAAAGATTGACTAGAGGGAGGAAGTTAAAGTAGTAATTTCCCGATCGTTCACCTCAGAGCTGGGAGCTAGACCCCACCGGGCCCCCCCACGTGCCTTAGGTAGTGGGAAAAAGAGAGTGGGGATTGTCCATGCCCTTCTCCAAGGGGCCCCCCCAAGGGGGGCGCTCACAACCCCCCCATTCCCCGAAATTTTGCTTCGGTAGACAGATTTTTCGTCTCCTTGGACTCCTCTTCGATGACCCTGATAGGGAGGCGGAGCCGAGACCACAACTCACCACCTAGAGAGTGCAGGGTGAGCAGAATGTAGAGGAGTAACCTCTGAATTTCACTGCTGAGTGTGTTACGTCAGGGTGGAACGCCCCAGTATCTCAGTGCCCAGTCCAGAGTGGGATTGCAGAACATGTTAAGGATATGTTGGTGGCTTATCCTACTCCGGGCACTCAGTATGATGCTAATCGCTGTTGCAGTTCAGCTAGACAGACAGTTAAGGAGAGATGTCGGGAACAGACCCTTTCTCCGTTGCCCCGCTTTCCTCCTCTTCCCCATTCTACGACCACCCCAGAACCTGTAGCGTGATGATAACTCCGGAGGAGCCTATGCAGGTAGGGGCCTCCTCTGCGGGTGCTGCCAGTGACCGCAGGACCTCACGTCGCACTCGGGGACTGTGCTTCTACTGTGGCGTAGAAGGCCATCGATCCGTGAATGTTCCTAAGAAGTTCTGTGTCGTGAAAAACCCCCGCGCTAGGTAGACCACAGGAAGGTCACCCAATGCGACAGGTATTCTCTATTGTTCAAAAACAGTTGCTTCCAGAGAAAATTTCGTATTTTAAAATGTATGATTCGGCCCCGCCTTTGTGGATTCAGTTCGGCTCCAATTTCATGGACGCTTCATTCGCTAAATTCTAGGCTTCCCAGAGGCTCTTTACGGATTCCCTGCAGGTTGAGGCAATCAAATTCTACCCCGCTGGTTAGTGCAATATCCCTTATTGCACTCTGAACTTGAGATGTTTACGTAGGTCTATACATAAAGAGAAGTTGTATATTATTTTATCATGGAGGGCTTACCCGCTGATTTCCTGTGGGGTGCCTGGCTTCAAAACACAATCCTGTGTTTTGATTGGAATTTCTGGGGAATTAATTAGGTGGGGAAAGCAGTGTATTGAGAAATGGCTGCCCAATTGTCCTTGGTAATGCTGAATTGAGCAGATTCCTGCCTTTATTTGTGACTTTGCTGAGTGTTTTCCAAGACCCAGTCTGAGAAGTTACCCCCCACATAGATCCTAGTGACTGCGCTATCGACCTATAAAAAATTGCCTGTGTTGAGGTTTCCTAAAGGCAGGATAAATAATCTTTCGTGGTCCCTGAGCGAACCACATGAAGCAATACATTGCAGAGAGTCTACAATCGACCTCCAACGTCCCCCATGGTTCAGGCTTCTCTTCGTTAAGAAAAAAGTATGGAGTCTCCGTCCGTATGCATCTGTTATCGGGAGCTCAATCAAATAACGGTGAAGACCAGTACCCCTACCGATGATTCCTGTCTGTTTTAATCAAATTTCAGGGGCTAAGTGGTTTTCTAAGCTAGACCTAAGGGTAGCCTATAACCTTATCCGTATTAAAGAAGGGGGTAAATATCAGTAACTGGCAACCTGAGGCCTTAGAGGCGTTTGAGAAACTTAAACAGTGTTTTGTCACAGCCCTAGTTTTGAATTCAGTTTGACCATTCCAAACCATTTGTCATTGAAGGTAGATGCATCTGAGTTTGTGGGTAGGGGCGGTCCTTTTCTCAGGTGGACCGACTTCCATTGACTAATCTCCGCCCCTGCGCCTTCTTTTTCCCGAAAATTTTCTCGGCAGGAGAGAAATATATGAAATTGGGAACCGGGAGTTGTTGGCTATTAAATGGGCCCTTTGAGAATGGCGCCACTTCCTTGAACGTGCCCAGCACCAAGTCACGGACTACATTATTCGATCATACCTTTCGTAGAGAACGCTAAAGGTTGAACACACGTCGGCTCGCTGGTATTGTTTTTACCCCGCTTTAATTGTTGTCACCTACAGACCGGGTCTAAAAATATTAAACGGATGCATATATCTAGAACTATTGTGTGCCATCACGTACACCACGTGCGAGGATCCTAGCTACCATTTTTAACTCCAAGGAGACGATTGTCTCGGCCATGGCCCCCTGATTTTAGCCACTGAGATTAAACGCACCATGATATGAAGCCAGCGAATTGTCCTGCTTCTAAGCCTTTGTCCCCACTCTGTTACGCTATGATTATTAAAGAAATTACACGATTCTGTATTTATCCGGACATCTCGGAGCGTCTGGCCTACAAAAGGCTGATCCTCTCGTAACTACTGGTTGCCGACATTGTATTCGTGATCGATAGAGGCCTAATGTGTCAGCGCGTGTGACAATTTGGTCTCTGGGCAAAGGCCCCAGAACTCGTCCTCCTGGGGAACTTTTGTCCTCTCCTATACGCCAGCTCCATGGAACCACTCTCCTATGGACTTCTTGACCGATCTTCCTACTTCTGATGGTAAACATTCATTTTGGTGGTGGTGGGTAGCTTCAGTAAGATGTGTCATTTGGTCCCAAGGGGGTTGCCTGTGTCCAAGAAGCATGCCAAAGTGTTCATTAAAACATATTGTGAAACTGCATGGGTTACCCCTAGAATATAGTTTTCTGACAGAGGGGTCCAATTTGGTTCCGGGTTTCAGAGACCCACTCTGTAGGGCTCTGGTGCTGTTACCCCCTATCCTTGTCTCCTCGCCTTCCACCCTGATACTAATGGGCAGACCGGATACGATGCCCAAACAGTATACACAAAATGGCTCGTAGTTTTTGTTTCACGAGACACAGCAAACGATTCTAGTGTTAAATCCTTACCTTTAGTGGAAATTCACGATTAATAATTAGTAAATAGTTCACGTTTCTGTGTGTTTCGCCTTTTTTATCTGCAATATGGTTTTCACGCTAGACCATGCATCTTTATCCAGTGCTACTTCTGATCACAATGGGCGTATGACTGCTTATCGTTAACTATCAGTGCAAGTCAGGTCCCAAGTACTAGGAAGATACTTGGCTCATAATCCCATAGCATCCTAAAGAGAAAGTGTGACACAACTAGGCGTCTCTGCTCACACTAGTTTGACTACATGCGTAGGAGAAAGGACAATTTCTGGTTGTCCATCCAAAGGATGCCTCCTGATGGAAACTAGCCCCACGAATTTGCTGGCCCCGTATGGACTATGTGCAAACGACTGTAATTTACCCAGTGGCAAACCATCCAAGTTACCACCTGCTCCGGTCACATAATGTTTTTTAATCCGTTATTGTTAAACGAAGTATATTCCTTCGGTGACTTCGCCATCTCCAAACCCCCTCCTCCTGTTTAATGTTGAGGGTGCTTTGGAATATGAATTGCGTCGCGATCTGACTCCCGTAGAGTGCAGAAATCTCAACAATATCTCTTGTTCCACTGTAAGGGTTATGGTCCCCAGAGAGAGTCGTGGTTCCGACCAGTTGTGGTCCATGCCCGAATCTCCATAGGAATTCCACGACTCCCCATCCATCACCAAAACCTAAGTCAGGGAATTGTTCAATTTCGTCCCCTCCTAAAAGGGTGCGTCTGACTGTCACAAGCACACATTTTCTGATCCATAGAGGAGCCCCAACGAGCTGCTGGGTTTAATCCCTCTTCAGTCGTTCGATCAACACCCAGGGAGAAGCCTGACTGCTGAGCACATAAAATTGACATCTCGTATCCTCAGATCAGGTCAGAGGGTGTGTTGCATAGGAGCCCGGGGGCCACACCAAACAGCTGTGGGGGCGGTGTCCGGGCACCTCATTTAAACTGGCTCAGTGTAATCTGCTTTTGCCTGTGACAGGTTATCCCTAATGTTTCCCCAGTTTACTTGTTGTTGTTTGCTTGTGTTTACCTCTATTTTAATTTTACTTACCTCATGCATAGCTCTCTCTACTTGTTTCCTGGCTTCTTTTTTTCTACGTGTTACCTCCTGGTGTTATGGACCCGTGTTTGCTTATCCTGATATTCTTTCGCTGGTTGGCCTCGATTTTGGCTTTTGGTGTACCTGCACCGCTACCGGCCCCGGCTGTCGACTCTGCATTCCCCTGACACCCCTGCACGTGGGGGGCAAAGGGACTGTCTCCATTTTTGGGGTTTTCTGTCACTAGGGCAGAAACCCAAAGTGGGAAAGGGACGGGGGGTAGGGGGGGCATTCGGGGCCCACGCATCCCCCCTCGGCGTGACAAATGCCCTGTTTGGTGGGTTTTGCTGCTCTAAAAGGGGTGCACAACACACCGACACCAAAGCGTTTTCCTTTCCCCGGGGGGGGGGGGGAGATCCATTACAGAGTTTAAAACAACATAAAGAATTTTGAAATGTAAAATTGCTTTTGCTGTAGGGTGCGAGCCCTTTTTTTAACTTTTTTTTTAAATTGAAAAGGGCGAGCCCCCAACGGCACAGGGCCCAAATCCCGGGTGGGTTTTATCCGCCCCGGTTAATTTGGTCCTTTTTTTGTGCCGGGCACTTTCCCCCTTGGGACTTTTAACCCGGAGAAAAGCCCTCCCCCTTGCCATTTACTTGTTCATATTCTGTCCGAAAACCAGACGGAAGAATGAACATGTACAATGTTTTTTGGATGGCCAGCGGTTTGAAAAAACCGCCAGGCAGAAAAATTTCCGTCAGAGGGGACTGCTGCCCCGGGTTTTTCCATACCGACCCTTGTAAAAGTTTGTGGCCGGTTTTCAGATGGTTTGCAAAACCCGCAAACTGCGGGAAAAACCCCGGGCCCACAAACCGGGGGCTGGGGGAAAAGGGCTTAAATTAAAAACAAAAAACAAACTTTAAAATTAAACCAGGCCCCTAGGTATACACCAAAGGGGTCCTAAGTGAATTAAGTAATTCATAAAAAAGGCCTTGTTTTTAAATATTTTGGACTGTATAGTAACTAGGTTTACCCAAAAAAATTTGGTTTGGGCGCATCACAAATGTGGTACCAATAATTAAAAAAAGGGGTAAAAAGGGTTTTTTGGGGAAACAAAAGGCCGGGTTAATTTTAAACCCTCTGTTGTGGGAAAAATTGTTTGAAGTTTTTTCAAAGGGAAGTTGCT